>KN890981.1:12277-62452 GCA_000934455.1 Apostichopus parvimensis
ATTAATTGACTACAGAACCACAGAAATGAGCAAGATTGCACCTAACCTTCTTCAGATTGGTCACTGATGGTCAGCTTGGTACCTTCCTTATCGGTCAGCATGTCCTTGCTGTTCGTCCTCTTGTGTTTTTTTCTGGCTAATTCCTCGACGCTTAGAGTCGACGATGTAACTTGGAAGTCGAGACTGTAATAGACGAAGAAGCAAATGAAAACCGGATATGTTCGAAGTAATTATTGTGTTTAACTTGTCGTTGGAATCAAATGCTGGTTATTAGCAACACATTACTTATTTAAAGTGTTTTTTTTTTTAAGTTAAGAAAGTTGCAAGAAAGTCAACCCCCACTACCCCAAAACACTAAAATTATAGAACCAAAGGTGCATAGGAAACTGAAATTTGTAAATAAATTTTGAAAGTACAAATAATACATTTGACATTGAGAATACTGGTTGTGAGTTATAATATTAACTCTGCGGTCCATCCCCTGGGATGGAGGAGTCATTTTGTTGCTAGGATACCATTCAGATGTCACAGTGCCTTATACACACAGCATCACCAGATTAATGGTTTTGAGTTATAGTATCAACTCTGTTGTCCATCCCCTTAGATGGAGGAACCATTTTGTTGCTAGAATACCCGTCAGCCGTCACAGTGCCCTATACACACAGCATCACCAGATATCACAGAGCAATTTAAATTTACACAATCCACACAATAGCAAGGAAAACATTTCAAGAGAAATCTTTATATATTTGAAATGAAAACTGCTTGATAACTATAACCAAACTAGCAAGGAGCAAAGAAGTCATTGATTTCGAAGGGGATGGCAGGAATTTAACAGTCAAATGCTCTACCAACAAAACTAATTAACATAAAGCTGGTATTAATTAACTCTATTTAACGGTAAAAATTGCTTAAAATTCCTTCACTTGAAGCTATGAGATCTATTCTTTAGCAGATGGTAATACTTGCTTAAATTTCCTTCAAATTGAAGAGAAAAGATCTTTTCATTACCATTCATTAGCAGATGGATCTCCTTCTGGATAAATGATAACCTCTTGGACATCTTCATCTTCATCCTTGCCATCCTCTTCATCACCATCTCCTTCTTCTCCTCCTCCTTCTCCATCTTCAGATACAATGCTGGTCTGTCTGTCTAGGACCATGGCGTCACTGCCACGGCTTCTCCTCACGTTCTCCAGGCCCTGAGAAATGAAGAAAGTGTCAACAAAACTTCAATGAGATGTTTAATAGTAGCACTCACAACGGTTACTTTATGTACACCGCAATACAAAGAAAACCCAAGAACTGAAGTACACAGCTCTGTGGAATCACAGACATTTATAAAGATGGAAGACCGTAAATTCAAACGATGAGAGCAAAAATATTCTTCTGAAGGACAGTGGTAACGACGATTTCTCTGATTTTGCTCTGTTGTTTAGTTTCGTTCATCTATGTGATTTCATTGATTACCTGATCAGATACCAGCAGAAGGAGAAAGCTTTCGTCTGGAATCTTGGAAGTCAAAATGTTTGAAATATGGGGGCAAAAAAACTTCCCAAACATCTTGCATGATTCCCGGAAATCGGTGAACGATTCAAGAAAGTGCCTCTGGATGCAAAATTAAATGTTTGCTTCTTGCACTGTATCCATCCATCTATCCATCTTAGTCATTTAGGCTTTTGTAGACTAAACTTGCTTTTGCAAAATGGTTTGTAATTTTATACTTTACAAACAATGCTACCAGTGTCTATTAGTGCAGTTACAGTACATATATATAACACAGTTAAGGGGACATGGTCATAATAGTTATTGTATATCACCATAGATACATGGGCACTGTGGTAAACACATCTAGATGATGTCACACTAAATACATCTTTCATAAATCCAACCCTGCTGATAATAAATACCTCAGGAGATGACTCTTTAGCCTCCAATTCCTCCTCCTCCAACATCTTTAGCCTCTCCTCAGCTGGACCAAAGTCATCATCATCATCCTCTTCACCATCATCATCCTGTCAAATTAAATTAAAACAATTGTTTTTCCAGACAGACAGAAATGTATATGGTAGGACTACAGTGGCATTTGACAGTATAACAGTGTACTTATGAATTGATGGTTCAGATACTCTCCACCTGTTTTGACCTGAAATTAACAAACAGGATTCAAAACTGATCAGGAATAAACATACTACTACGAAGCAACTTATACTTTAAAACAATTTTCTGCGGCAAAATCTAGTATGTGAAGGAAATGAAATGTTGGTCCTTTTTTCTTTACATCTTCTGCTCTGCATAATAATAATCATAATAATAAAAATAAAAAAATAAAAAAAATGACAAAATATAAAATGATTGTGGTAATTTAAAATTATGTAACTTTCATTTTCATATGATTTGACCTACAGTATGAAAGAATACTAAAACGAAAAGTACATAAATTTGTACAAACTGCTTAATATTTTAACTGAGACACCTCCAAGAGTCTCAGACAAAGTCTACATTTGGACTTTCTAGGCAATGGTTGATGCTTTTGATAAATTTGCTTTTGTTATGGGAATCAAATACTGCAAGATTAAAGGATTGGGAAAACCAATATACGACAATAAGATATTAACTATCATAAAGTTATTACAACATTATGCTTCCTAATTCTCTTTGACCTACCCTATTAGATATCAATTTACGTAAAACTTGAACAGCTTTCTCGATAGAGTGGTAATAACATGGAAGGTTCCATGGTCAATATCCATATTGTTACCTTGGAGAGGAGATCTAAACTTAGCTTGAAGACCTTAGTTCCTTTAGAAACCCTTTCTTCATGTCAAAACAGTTTACCCAGGCTAACTTTCTGTATTCAACAACTGTAACCTTCAAAATTACTTTGATAAAAATCAAGTGTGCTTTAGTTTCTTAGATTGTACTTAATACAAATGAACATGCTGTTACAGGCTAATACTCTTTAGAACTGTTCCAAGAGTTTAATCAAACTTTAAGTCAAACTTACTTACCTCTTAAAAGTATAATTTTGACAGTTTCATTAAAACAAAACAAAAAAGCTTATGACTCCATTACTGGATTAGCTTATTATTGTCATTCCATAAATTAAATGCCTAATTTGGCAATTTGGGGGTTCATTGTTTGACGCTATCAGAAAAATATTTCCTGTAATTGTAAAATCTTTCATGCATAGTAACACAGCAATGCAAATAGGATTTTTCACATCATAGAAAAGCTAAACCACATACAAATGCCTGAATTTTGCAAACACAAAGGTAAACCAAAGTTGGTTTGGTGTGTCTTGGAAACACCCAAAAAGAACTCCAAAGTTTGACAAATAATTTGTGGAATGATTCAAAACTTCTGTACAAGCCAGGGACATAGCCGGGGGAGGGGGGGGGGGAGCGACTGTTCCCCTTTCAGTGTCGAAAAAATGTTAAAAATGGTTGTTGTTTTTTGCGTGGTATTTTGTCAGTGCTCTTTTGATCTTGAATACTCGTCAGCTCCGTTAACTCGATTATAATCGTAGTAACATTCAGGCCTACTGATTCAGCTACTTAGTTTGGCAGATGCAATTAGCTAAATTTAGCCTATTACAAGCCTCAAAGGGGAGGGGGAAACCCCTTCCCCTTATACCCCTCCCCAATATCAATTGCAAAAAGTGCTCCCCCCCCCTTGCAAATTCCTGGCTACGTCGCTGGTACAAGCACAATTAAAATACATGGATCTTAAGAAAACACGCATCAGGCAAACAGAGTGAGAAGAGAGAATCTTCAGAAGTTCAGAATATTATGACTGAAAAAAACCAAAATATTCAGCTAAGAGCCTTGCAAAGATATGACTCACATAAGGTTAACAGATAACATCAAAAAGGCTTAGCTCACTATGCAGCTTTCTTGGTTAACTTTTTACACTGAGCAGACCATAGGCAGACAACACAAACAAGATAATTGCACTGGCAGAGAACAAAAATTTGCTAATAACTTGAATAATGCTGATTCTATCACAGATAGCAAGAAAAGCGGACGTAACAATTAGACAAAATCTCCCACAATGCTAGTTGGCCACCTCATTTAAATATCCCTATTAACTGTAGACTAGAGTTGCTTCAAAAGTTCAACTTACTCTTGCCATAAAAAAAAACACTTTTCATGTTTTAATATATTTCAATGATAATTTGCAGACAAGGACCTCAGACACAATATGCATACAATGTGAAGTCGTGAACACATGTCAACACAAAATAACACAACGTAAAAGTGAAGTCAACATAGATATCTTGTGGAACTCTTTTTTCTTTCTTTTTTTGTGGAATATTAACCAATATAATCTAGCAACAAAAGCCTTCTGCATGGAAACACAATTTAAAGTGTGCTAGCTTGTCTCTCAATGTGTTTTTCACTAATGTGAAGTCTCATACGATGATTTACTTTTGCACAGTTTGGTCCAAATCATCACGTCGGGTGATATTATTGTTTTCATTTTGGCTTTAATCACATCAGTATATTTAATATCAGCAGTAATGTGTTTGTGTTCAATGGAGAGAATGAAAGATTTATACACTCAAAATTTTTCTTTCTAACCCTTTGTTATTTAAGTCGTAATATCTGTACTAAAACAAAGGGTAGCATTTGCGACTGATCTGAGGTCAATGTAAGTGAACTTCAACTGCATCGTGCTCTTTCATCTAGACTACACCGACACATACTATCTATCAAAAACGGCAAACTTAAAGTAATTTATGCAGCAATGAGTACAATTTGCCAATTCAAAGGCCTAAATTAAACATAATTGACCCCACCATGTTACTTGGATCAATACTAAATATGGTATTGTTGTTGCATAGTAGCAAACTGAGTGCTGTTTTAACAGAATGTTGGTTGCACTTACCAAAATATGAAAAATTAAGAGAAAAGTGCTTGTATGAGAAACAACGTGGTGATATCCCCAACAAGGGGACCTAAAGGAGGATGAACTCCTTTCTAATGGAAATTTAGGTAAAAAACCAATCAATATAAATATTAAGAAAATAATTTTTTATTAAAATGTTGCAACTTCGCATACTAAATCTTGATTGCTTTCTACATTCTACTCCCCCCCTCACCCCTCCTTCCCTGATCCGAAAGAATGTCCATTAAAGGGTAATTTACCTATTTGACTCCACCTTTGTGCCCACCCCCACCCCGTCCACCCACCTCCATCCCAGGTTGCCATTCATTCAAATCCTACCTGCAAGATACCCAATTAGCTTTAATATAATCCTAATGCAGCAAACATATAACATGCTTTGTGGACAAACACAAATCATTTGTATTAAAGGAAGCATTACACTGCAAACTAAGTGCCAAAGCTTGACTACAAAGCAACACAAACAAACAAACACATAAGCACAAAACATAGAAAGCAAATATAAATGTTATGATTGTCATGAGAGATGCATCCCGGTTTGTTATTGTAGCGGAAAGGTTACATCATGCAGAGAATGAAAAATGTCACTGAATTATTGAATTAACCTCTAATACTGCAACACAGGATAAGGTTGTGATAAAGTTGTTTAATCAAGTCACCAATGGCCAGGCTTTTCATAAGTCGCACATTCTTGTTCTCTTGTGGTACAAAGCAAATGCAAAACTCAAATCTGAACAGTAAGTGAATCTTTCTGTTTTGTGCAACAATAAAGTAAAATAATAATATTGTAAACAAAAAAAAAGAGTAAAATATTGCCATTGAGACTGCAGACAGATTTTGTCAGGCAGATTGTGATGGAAGTCTCACATTATATTAAACACATCATCTTGAAGATGTAATTGGTTTATTTAATTTTTAAGGCCATAGTTGAATGATCAAACAATTTTCCACTTCTCACCCAAAGGTACTTTGATTAATATATACAAATATATGTAAATATGTATGTAAGTATGTATTGGAGTTAGAACCATGTTACAGCCACTAACCTCTGAAAGCATGAGAGCTTGTTGAGTCCAAAGCTGTGCATGAATTATATAAAAGATGAGTAGATTTTCAAGGTCTCCTGAAATCCCTTACAAGCCATTAATAATGCAGGAATGAATCAAGGGTGGGTTTTTACACAGCATAACACATTCAATTCCCAATCAAAGCCCACCGATCATTACCCATGGGGGAGGAGGGGTTCTATCTTAGCTTGGAATATTTCAATTCTTTTTGGTGAATTTTCAAATCTATCGGTATATGTAGTGGTAGGCACAGGACATAATTAAGTATTTAGATTATGAGTAGCATTTTATTCTTGATAAGGTTATTGCATAAACTGAGAATATATTATGCATCTTTTCACTCTTGTACCAATTTGGAGGTCACCTTATGTACATTTGTTATGCTATACCAGATTAATTCCCTGCGGTATAAAAACAATTTGTGGATTTACACTCTGTACCCTACTCCCTGAATTTGATCAATCTCCTACATCTGTTTGCCATGCTCAACAACACACACTAAGAATGACCAGTCAAAATCATTTAGAACATTATCAACAGATTAGTGCATGTCAGCTATTAACATGACCACCGATTACTTAAGACTGAAACAAATCCGTAGCAATATCACGCATGTATGAAATCTACATGAATATTCAGTGACGTTTTGATGGTCTAACTTTTGATAGGGAGGAAAGAAAAAATTGAAATATATTGGGCAAACGTCAAGGCAAAGTTGATGTAACACTTCCGTTTATGCGACTGTAAAATATTCATTTTTCACAGCATTCCTGGGAGATGCCGAATTCAAACGTGACGTAACATGCTTTTCTACATATATTGGTATAAATGTCATTCTACAAATGGGGACTGTACATACACTATTCCTTGGTACAAGCAAAGGCACTTTTAATCCAGATCCTAAACAAACTAGATTTCTGTATTTATCTTGAGGCAGTTTCTGCAACATTTTTTCTGAAAACAAACCTATTTCAAATGAAACATACACAGAAAACAAAGAAAAAGCTATAATGGATGATGAAGAAAACTATGAATGGAACATGCACATCAATGATTTGATAGGTTAAATGTTCCGTCAATAGCAAGATCAGATATGTACTATTATTTTTACCCTAGAGTGATGCAGAAATTAATTTTAAAAATGAGCACATTATTCATTTCAAAATGCATGATAATAAGTTTCATGAAAGCATTAGTAACAACATGGAGGAAACAAAGGATGTTTCAATTTCAGGAAAAACAGTGACTGATCAAATGATGGAAAAAAATTAAAAAATGGTTAATCAAATTTTGGCATCTCTCAAACACTATACAATGGAAACTGCAAAAACATTGTTATTTGATGTTAAATGTCTAAAAAATCCAAAAGCATAAAAGCAGTTTCAATGCATTATTTGACAAAAACAAAATTGGAATATGATTAATTTGTAAAAATAATAATAAAAATAAAATTTGAAAGCACACACAAGGAAAGAAGTATTTTAGTACCTCCATCCAGACAAAAAATTTACTATGTTTTGGGAAAATTAATTATTTTAATTTTTTTTTGTGATGGGCTCTTGAGAAAGAACAATCAGTTGATTAGCAATCCTTCTCTTTACGTTATTATGATATGCTGATTCCATAACTTACACTCATGGCTTCTGGTTCCAATGTGTACCTTCTCCTATCTACAGAAGAAAAATAAAGATAAAAGAAGGAAGATGCAATACCTCTAAGCAAGAGCACATGAAACTCAATACTATACACTCAGATAAGGCAACATTGATTCATTGCTGTCTCATTTTAACAAGGGTTACTCTAAGGATATTCCATTCACCAAAATTTAGTTTTCTTGAGTAAGAGATCAGCGTTGCTCTGAGGAACAATTGTCGAAACTTACCTACCCTAACCTCACTTGCAAAGCAGATAGCCTACCCTTAACTCCCTTGCAGAGCAGATAGCCTAGCCTACTTTACATATTTAGAATGGGACCTTGTGTTGTTATAGAGCTTGTATGAAACATTGCACTATTAACTCGGTTTTGATGGGAAGAGGAATTGATTCTGAAACACAACCGGATAAAGATGCTGGCTGTTTAAAACATCCCTGTGAGAACAGTCTAACATTTAGTGTACATCTATATTTATATTGTGTGAATGAAAGACAAGACAAAATAAAATTAATAGTATCAACAAAATTAAAAGAAAGCACAAGTTCCCCCGATCTGAAAACTAACTACAATTTATCTCTATGAAATGATATTTCACTTTTCAAGACACTTTCTTGGGTAAGAAAAGAAACAACTTTTGCACAAAACTGTACTCAAAAGTTTCTAATGCTCACCAACACCATCCTGAAGTCTAACTGGTATGTCAGTGTTTCCAGATTTCATGACAAACCCTTCACTTCCAAGTTTTTGAGCCCATTTTCCTTTCGGTTGGGCAGGGTTGGAGTATTTCTCAGCAAGAGGAAGATCCTCCCCAGTCATCTAGATTGCGATGTGAAAGACGAGGGAAAAAAAAACATTTGAGATGTCAAATATAAAGGTTAGGTTAAATATAAATATTAGAAGTATACATGGTAAAATTATGCATACCTTCTTTTGAGCCCATAGTGGTAGTGCGTCTATGCTAAAGCTATAATCCGGCTGCACGTTACCTTGAAGAAGAGAAGAAGTCAAGAAAACAATGAACGATTAGCCAGCAGATAGCTACAGAGAGGTTAAAGGTGAACAAGATTGTCAAGATAAAGATAGGTCCACCACACCAAGATATTGACAAGAAACGTATGGGTCAAACCCCAAGGGTGGTTTCAGTATATTAATATTAATCAATTAATTGAAATAAAACTTAAACCATAAATCAATCAAAATGGCTACATTTCGGTGTGTAGAGTGAACTAGTTAGCTTTGGACACTCTATGACCGAACCCAACCGTCCAAAGTGCTTGGATCGTATTTTGTGACTTCCAGTCCTACAGAACTTTTGATAATCAGGATCTCTTTCGGTTTTTACTGAGTAAACATTTAAAGTGTATTAACTGTACATTGTTCCGTCCCGGGAGATCGCTGGGCGACCACGATGCTGGACATGTACCACAATGGATCCATGCTTGGTTTGCATCCACAATTGTACATGGTGCTGTTCAGGTACTTTCGATGGCGCAGTCTACTTGAAAAGAATTCACAGTAATGAAATATTCTTACCACCTTGTGTTTCTTCTAATTCTGGGTCTTCTTTACCAGTGCTTGCTGCTTCCTCTCGAATACTTACTGGTGGTTCAGGAGGTATAACAAATGTTTCTCTCCTGTCAGCAGAAAGCAAAGAGATGGGTGAGAATTTGGACAATGAGCTACTCTATTATAAGGCCAATTTATAATCAATTTATTTTTGCATCAGAACATTGCAAATTAAAAAATGTTACAGACTGAATCTTTGTCAATGTTTGTTTAGTTTATAAAGTGTCAAACAAGATAATGGAAAAGTGAAAACTAAAATTGGAATAATGGCACATTTAAAGGGGATGTATCATTGATTAATTGAATAAAACTACTTGAGCATTGGAATGAATGCATTACCCACCTTTGTAAACGCTTTATGGGAAATTTTGGCAAATGTTAAAGTCTAAAGTTTAATCAAATCTAAACAGCTTTATTAGACATGTGAGAAAGAAACTCACTGATGAATATTTACAATCCAAAATGGCTGACCGTTTGCATTATTTGGAATCCACAACCTTTTAGGTTTGATAGCATAATTGTATGAAGTTTTTGGTACAAAATCTTACAATTTAATCTATTTTGCCCTTTCTGCAGTATCATAGTATATCTTTATATCTTATCTCAAGAGTTACCTACACCTATTCTGACTCTTCTAATCTCTATCCCAACACCCACCCCCCAAACCCCTCCCCTCCTCCACCCTCCTCCTATTTCCAATATGACTGTTCTTTTGTCTATGTTCAGAGTTAATGGTTGCTGCTATTTTTCCAAATGGAGCAATTGTCCATTCATAAAGAAAAATATGAAATGAAAAAAAAAAACATTTGTCGATAAAATTAATATTTACCTGGCTTGATTCATTTGTGCTGCCACCTTCAGTCTTACAGACCTCTCATTAATTCTGTCTTTCATATTGTTAGTCATTTCCAATGGAAGTTTCCAAACAAAAATACAGCTGAAAAGTATTTGAAACAAAAAGAAAATTTCAGGATTACTACACCTACTGAAAATGTACAATTGTGTTTGGTTGAGCTAATGTATATAACCAGTTCTAGGATTAGTATATGATTCTTTGAAGTGTTAAAGAGATCTCTGACGTATTTTCAGAGCTCATGGGTATCATTTAGCACGGAGGGTGCTAAGTGAATTCACCCAATGACACCGCATTGAGCCTAAAATCTAGATACATTTGTGACTTTTTATTGCTTCTCATAACTTGCATCACCAACCCCCCCCCCCCACTACCCTTCCTCTTTTATCCTCTCTTCCAACACCACCATTCCATCCGTACAGAGCTGTATAGGCTAACTTTAAAACATATTGCATTGTTTATACCTCAATGTTATTAAACATATTTTGTGGATTTCATTATATTTCTGCTCATCTGTATTTCAAACATTGTCTTCTTTGGCTGTAGTAAAAGTACATAATGTTATGGTGTACGGATTGTTGTCCACACCAGATCTCCTTTTGCCTGGATTATTTACTTGTTTATTTTATTCAACAGTTAAAACATTGCTGCATTATCTAACCTTCCATAGTACTCACCCGTCTCCTGAAACACTAATTAATTGCCTGCAATCATTAGTAAACTTCAAACCTGTCACAAGCTCTGAAAAGAGAATCAATGAGACTAATGTCTGTGGTAAGGTTTTAGAAATCACTTAAAAAGGTTATCAAAGACCCTAGAATCCATCATCTTAAAATTAAAATTAAACAAAAATAGATTTAATTTGATTTTAATCAGTTTATAGATGCTGTGCCATGACAGTGTTGATCCATAGTGAGAATAGTTTGATAAAGTTTCATATCCAATAATGAAGTAAAAAAAAGTATTAAAAAAATCTGAATTTTATTGCAAAAGGGAAAATGACAGATTGAATTTGTTCTCTTTAGTTTCAACAGGCAAAAATAATAATTAAACAAAGTTTCTCAAAGACTTTTTTATATTTTTGATTTATTTTTTAATTTATTTTTATTTTTTATATTTATTTACATTATTTTTTATTTAAATTATTTATTTATTTATATTATTTATTTTTTATTTATATTATTTATTATTATTATTTATTTATATTTTTTATATATTTATTTTTTTATATTTATACATTAAACTCTTACCAGAGTGTCCCATCATGGTAGCCATGCAAGCTCCTGAGTAAAAATCAAAGATGGCTAGTGTTTTATCAGAGCAGCTGGTGGCCGCATACATCCCTGACGGATCCAATTCAACTTTGATCAGCGTCCCATCCTCACTCTGAGAACCCTTGTAGGTCTGTTTCAGTTTACCGCTCGCTATGTTATGTATCCTTGAAAACAAAACAACAATATTAAAAGTAATTTGATCATATTAAACAGGTTATTGTGCCTTCTAATTTGTAAAAATACCACAACTTCAAGACGTTTGGGATTTGGACCACTTAGTGAATTATCATCAACTTAGGACCCGGTGAATCCATCCCAAGCGGGACCAACTTTTTTTGCTTGTTTTGTACCCTAAGACAATCTGGACTTTGAAAGATCATCCAAAGAATAATATTGGTTTCCCAAACAAGCTTAATGTATAACTTTAAGGTATAATTAAGTGCTTTTCCCCTGATACATACAGTAGAGGATGCCCAAACTAGCTACCCTGTAAAGTATGACAGGGCAAACTATATTACATACCTTAAGTTTCTGTCTTGACATGCAGTAGCTACATACTTCTTGGATACGTCTACTGCCATATCATAAAGGGTGGTCTTGCTGCCGACATGATGTAACAGACTAAACTGAAGATCAGGATTCTGAGAGAGCATGATAAATATTGAAGAAAACAGCAGTGTCAGAAAGAGACATTAAACCCTAGACTAACAAGACCGTCACTGCTTGGAAATGAAGAGCAAACAGATTGAATCACTGAGAAGCTTGTTATCACTGTCAGCATTCTCGACAGGTCAAATATGATTTCTTATGCAATGAGTAGTTTCTTGAAGTTTCATCTTCTTTTTTTGGTATCCCAGAGTGTTCCAAATACAGGTCTTTGTTTCAACTCCCTATATAACCCCTAATTAATGTCTTAACATATCCCTTTACTATGATTCCCTTTCCGAAGGTGTATAGGGGCATAAATTTGTCCTGCAATTTTATGATCAAAGTAGCTATACATTCTTAATTGCAAAAATGTAAATGTAATATTTCATTTCTTGAAATATTGCCTATGACACAAATACTTTTAAAAATCTGGCTTTCTAGAAGTTAGATCATATCACCATAGTGATAAGAAGCATTATGTAACAGTACTTATAATAATGAAACCTTTCAAATGTGCTTTCATGACAAATGCTACTAATTGAACCAGGGAAGTGTCAAGCAAAATGACTTACCCAAGTGGCGATTCTGAAGAGAAGGGCTTTATCAGCCCCACAGCTGATCATCTGGAACCGTCCACCACACTCTGCAAATTATGACAGAATTGCATATTCATAACATCAGTACAATAGAGAAATTAGTACAATAGAGAAATTATTAGAAATGTAGACATTGTGATATCAGAATATTAATGTTTACCACGAAAAGGTGCAAACTGTTCATGAAAAACATAACATGTCTTGATACGTAACTGATCTGCAGATGGTACTATACAACAGAGCATTAAATACACATAAAGGAACTGCCTACAGCTTTCTATTATGAAGCATAGTCACTCTTTGATATTTTCATTTGTAATAATTTAATCTTTTCCTACTTTAATAAAAACCAATAAGAACAAAAGACAAGACATAGGAGCCTGCTATAAAGTCTGACAGACATTACCATTTTACCCCAAAAAAATTCCTTTGAATATTTGCCCGATAAGTTATATTCACAGACTTATGAATATATCAAAGAAAATACATGATTTCTGCATTGTGTCTCCTTTTCCAGGTAAAACAAGAACTAAATCTTAGAAAGCAAACATTCAGGATAATTATTCTACCGATTTAGAAAAGGGTAACCACCTGAAAACTTAACAGACGTGATGGATGCTGAATGGTCGTCTATGGTCTGCAGCAGCAAGCAGTTCTTGTTCATGTCAAAGATGTGAATGAATCGATCTCTACTAGCCGATGCTAACAAATTGTAACCTGATGAAAATGAAAAGAAAGAGGGGAAAAAAAGAATGGTTTGGTTAGCAATTAATAGACAATGAGTATTAAATCAAGGCTCTACTAGCATCATGTGGCATTCTTTAATAGTTTCATACTTAGATGCCATATCTTACATTGATTGTCCTTAACAAAACTGAACTAAAATTCATGCAGGATGTTGCAAGCGATACAAAGCTTATCTGTGTATTAAACCTGCGTAACCCAGTTAGTTTAGTTTAGTAGAAAAAAGGATCAGGAGGGACACTCAAGTCCCCATCAAGGACCCTATAGGAGAGGGAAAAAAACTGAAGACACAAACACTCAGACCCGATTACAATGCTTAAAGTGCTTGTCCAAAGCATTCTTAAACCCATTGACACTACTTGCAAGTACAACTTTCTCAGGCAAACTGTTCCACTCATTCACAACCCTATACTGGTTAGTCCAGTATCCTGTCCTATAAGTTGTTGAATTACATTACTAATATTGAAAAGCATATTCTGTATCTCAAAAGATTGACCCAAGTGAATTAACTGAACTTTCCATTACAACAAGCCACTGCCCTTAATGTACCCTATTAGACGCAATATCAATTTCTCACATTAATTTGCATTGAACCGGTGTAAGTCTAGGAATATGTGTATTATGAAAGTTTGGTAGATAATAGCTAATTGCCAACTGTTGGGGAGAAAAGTGACAGACTTTCACGAGGTGATTATCGTCTTTAACAGCACTAAAACAGAAACAAACAATGTATTTTCTGTTAATGTGTTTTAAATGTCAGAGGGACATTGAACTGCAAACACAATCGCATACTAAAAATTGTTGGTCGAAATGTTATCAAGGACTAACCTGTCTGTGGTTGAGAGAACTCTAAACATAACACATCAGAATTATGCTGTTGGTGCTAAAGGTATCAAGGACTAACCTGTCTGTGGTTGAGAGAATTCTAAACATAACACATCAGAATCATGCTGTTGGTGCTAAAGGTGTGGTTGAGAGAACTCTAAACATAACACATCAGAATCATGCTGTTGGTGCTAAAGGTATCAAGGACTAACCTGTCTGTGGTTGAGAGAATTCTAAACATAACACATCAGAATCATGCTGTTGGTGCTAAAGGTATCAATGACTAACCTGTCTGTGGTTGAGAGAATTCTAAACATAACACTTCAGAGTCATGGGCTTCAATCTTGTGGAGTTCATACATGTTTGCTTGGAGAAGGTCATTTATCCTTATATTGCCGGACCTTTGGAAAATGGAAGAAAAATGTACAAACAATGGTATGACCATTTAGCTGCTTTGAATGGAATTGTTTCTGATATATTTAGGTAAAGATGTGGAGGTATAACATTGCAGTGAATAGGTTGTGTCGTAACAGCAATACTAAGAGCCACTTAACGGCAAAAGTGCAAAGGCACCTCATTCTCATAACAGATCTTGAATGATATCTCTTCTCATCCTTCATATTCCATTCTATCATCTATTTTTATGTTACTGTTTATACTTTTTGAATATGAAACAATTCAACTGGATACCCAACCTTATGTTTAAGTATTGTCTAACTAAACCAACATAAGCAGAGTGAAGTATTAATATAAACCAAAGCCTATCTCGCAAGATTTACAATGGCCAGGATTTGCTTACCCAATAAAAAGTGGAAAGTTTCTGGAATTAAGTACAAGAAACTACATCATATTGCACATAATTTTGTGTAAAACCACTAATTGTTTTACCCTTGGTATGGAAAGTATTTTTCTGTCCACAACAAATCAAAATTTCACACTATTTTCATATCCTATGAAACATCATTGATCTCCAACCTAAATTTATTCCACTTTTTTTTTATGATGTGCCTTATACATGGTGCACTCGGGTGTGAAGAAGGCATAGGACTTTGTGTGGTAGAATGAGAAGGGAGGATCATTGGCCGACGAGGTCCAAACATTGAGGGAGCAAAGTGTTAAAAAAGGTGACCTGTTCACTCTAGGCACATTACAGCTAGAGTGCTGAGGTTGTGAGGAGACAGGTAAGCGAGGAGCAAAATAACTACGACAATTTTATAAACAGAACGTTCTGGACTGAGAATGTATTACATGACATGACCAAGCCCACCCAATCCACACAGCTTCATATTTTATAATGCTTATAGGATGTGGTTATCTACAAGGCAATCTACTTGTCATCATCAAAACAGCTTTCTACCAATTACAAATAATAATTATTCCCTGGCTCACCTATCACCGGAGGCTAACATTTGTCCGTCTGGGCTAAAACAGACGGATCTCACTCCATCCTTGCTCTCGCCTGGGCTGCTTTCTATCTCATCCTCATCCTCCTTCATGTACAATATTTTCAATAGTTCCTGTTAAAGACAAGAAGAAAGCAATCTTACCATCAAGATATATTCAGATAAATTCCTTTTGAAATAGGAAAGGATTGAATTGGTAAAAAGTTAGAACTACAATTTTGTTTCTTAATCAGTGACCCTTTGGGCTACAACTTGACTAATGAGCATTTTTTTTTACTGGAGATGGGATGGAGTGGGATTGCCAGTTAAAAGTCACCATACCTTGCACACCATGACATCATGGATCACCCCCCTCCCCCTTGGTCTGATTCGATACAATGGAGAAAGCAGCAGGGAAGGAGGTGTTTCAAGTGAAATTCCACACTTTATGTATAGATAAGTAGATGCACACATCATCATGTACATGTTTATACTATACGAGTAAAGCAAATTAATAAATAAACAGGATTTGAAGAAAAGTGATCTTAGGACTGCACTTTATGCTTGTAATAATAAGTAAAGTAAATGGCACGCACAATCACTTCACCATAATTGAACAGTATTATGATTATTAATGTTCTGGATGTATTTAATGTACAAAACTCTAAATGAACTGAGTTAACGATCTATCTAGCTAACGATCTATCTAGAACTGAGCTAACGATCTATATTAAGGCCAGCTGGCTATGTTTTGTGACATAATGTCTTCCATCACCCAAATACTAATACGTGATATATTTAAACAACATCACAACAGATGTTTCATCCATTACGAAAGTCTGTTACTTTCAAAACAAACAACAAGAATGACAACCTAGGTCAACTCATGTATGATAAACAATCAAAACAGACCTTGTTATTGTCATTTACTGGTGCTAGCTAATAGCCAATCGATGGGAGCCTTCTTTTTGGTTGAAGATGAAATATATTAATTCCATTTTGATACAGAAGATTTTATAAATCTGGTTACTGTTTTTTTTTTTTTTAAATTTTTAATTTGATAAATCTGGTTACTGGACTGGTTACTACATGACCTCTATGGAAGGTTTAATTCCCTTACAAAATACTACGGTTCCTGTCTACAAAAAATGCTATACATCTTTTGCCCTTGTATAGCAGTTTGCACCTTTTTTCATTGAATTTTGCAATATGATACCAGATTAAAATCATTACCTTAATTTACATTTTGCTCTTTAAATATAAAAATATCTTCAGATGTAATCAGGTTATTTGTACTAGTTGAAATTAACCGAGGAAGTTCATTTAACTAAAGCCAGAGTTTAGGGGTTTGTTCAATAGTCTTGGTCAGCTTAGTATTCATCAAATCCCTAGCAGTAACAGCATCCAGTAACAGCACACGGTAACAGCACACGGTAACAGCACACGGTAACAGCACACGGTAACAGCATACAGTACACAGTAACAGCAAACAGTAGCAGCACACAGTAACAGCGTACAGTAACAGCACACAGTAACAGCATACAGTAACATCACACAGTAACAGCACACAGTAATAGCACACAGTAACAGCATACAGCAACATCACACAGTAACAGCATACAGTAACAGCACACAGTTACAGCACACAGTTACAGCACACAGTAACAGCAAACAGTAACAGCATACGTTCATTCTACATCAGTCCTATGGGACTAACAATCACCACATTTTAATACCCTCCCCCAAAAAACTCACTCACATCAAGCACATGTTTTCAGATCAGTGTTTTAAGTTAATTAACAATATAATTTATTGGACATATAATCCCTGGAACTTACTGGTCTGGGTATTTACGAATGACGATACTTACCTGTCTGCGATACACATGCACTCCCATCTACCTAGCCTAAAACAACTAGTAACATTCTTGCACTGCACCTTCATATTTGACACAACAAAACGTTACTTTGAACACTAGGATTACTAAATCGACTCTTAGATATGAATACAGATTAATGTTACTCACATTAGTATAAATATTTTTCTTGAAGATAGTAGTGTCCACTAATGGATCGATATTCCATATTCTGACAGTGTTATCTGAGCCGCAAGTACTGAATGTGTTTGGAGGCAGGGTAGCTTTGTTGCCATCGGTAACCTCTGGGTAAATATCAACACCCCAGATGCATGATGAGTGGTAGAGAAAAGACCACTGCCTACCGATCTTGTGTACGTCATGAACATCCCAAACATACAAGCTGTGATCTGAATATATACATGTCAGCTGAAACAAAGATGGGCAAAAAAGATGGAATTATAATTAAAGTCTCAATACGTGTTTGCTGATGATTTCGGAAAACAAACTTCCGAAGCAGATTCAATGTTTCTTATTCTAAATACACTCTGACCAGGTGGGTCTAATGGAGAAAAGCTGTGGCAATTGAAAGAAAGAAATTTATTTTCTGTTGCCCTTATGGCGCGAACGATTTTGATTGGCGCATGATCTGTTGGGCGGGGCTTGCAAATTTTGATTGAAGTTTGTAGAATCTACGTACTCGTTAAAAAATCTGGTGAAGTTTATGCAGCTCAAAATGTTTAACGGCAGATAACTAAATAAAAATAATGAATATTAATATGAAAATTGCATTGAACGGTGTCATTTTTGATGAGCTTTTAAGGGCAGTCAGCTGGAAAGGTCGAAGTTTAACTTTGGCAAACACACACTGAGACTTTAAATACTACTTTGACACATGCTGCAAAGTATCAATGATTTAGCAACACTACCACAATCTTTCAAAGCTAGCTACATATCAAGCATTATATCAGTCAAATTAAAACGAAAGGATATCTGATTGACTTCATAAACAATTGCTACTAAGAATTTCTATTACTATCGTCTTCGGCTTGCATTTTGACACGAGTGATTAAAATATATATGCAAGTAGTTTTCAATGAAAATGTTAAGACAATTCTTCAATATCAATTATGACAAATGGTTAGGCCAACAAGGTAAGACCTTTACCATGTAGTCATAACAACAAGAACTTTGTTTGTCTTTGAGAGTAAATGATTTAGTGTTGAATACCTTCATGGTAATGTTGTCCAGGACAGTTGCTACGGTATCTGGATATCTCACATTCTCCATAGGAGAAAATATATGGCTGAGAAGAAGAGCAAAAGAGATAAATCAAGTTTCAGATGGGGACTTTAAATAGTTTCATAAAGAAGTAAATACATTCACTACACTCAGAAACCATAGCAAATGGCCTTTGAAGTTCAATCCAAGAAAAAGTGAGTTAAAAAATTATACTAAGACATCGGCTCAGGATAGACACAGTATCACCTGGCCTGAGTAAGTACCGTTCACCCCCCAACCCCAATCCCACCCCCGCCTTCTCCCCTTCCCTACACAAGAGGGTGATTCTGTCACTTGCAATTAAGGATAGCTCGTCCTCCATTGAAGGACTGTCTGATGATCCAAAAGGATTGAATATCTTCTCAAAGAAATGGAATTGAATATCTCCTCAAAGAATGAAATAATAAATGCACTCACTGTCTGGCCAAGAAATAGCTAGTTAATTTGGAAGAGGAAAAAAATGCAACATATTGTTAAGAATCCGCCTTGATGTAAACGTACAATCAATGAGCAGGGATGTGCCCAGGATTTCCTGAGTGCCGGGAATACTGATCGTCGTCCTGGGGGAGGGGTCTAAGGGGGAGGGGGTGTCCTCCGATGTTTCGATTTTTTAAGGTGCTCAGATGCCAAATGCTGGCACTTGTATAGCTTTTTAAGCACATACACTAGTTTTGCTAACAATTTACATTTTTAATTTTTTTTTAGTGAAATATATTGTTAGGAATGTCAGGATTTTAGATAAAAATAGTGCTGGGCATGATTCACGATTTTTAAGACAGTGCTGGGCAGTAATTTTTAGTGCTGGGCGGGGCCGCCCAGCGTGGGCACATCCCCGAATGAGTAAATTCTTGATTGGCAGTCTATGAGAGGTACTATATTAAATTTCCTTAAAAAAAGAAAGAAAGAAATCTCACTCTTTATCGGTTCCTGCTGAAACGTCCATCCTGATATGATGGGGCTTTGGAAGGGATGTTACAAAATAGAGAGTGGCAGCACTGAACACTCTCATGACACCATCAGCACAGCCGACGAACAAATGATCCTCGCTGGCAGTGATGCAATAAGCTTGTCGGGTCTGTAAACAAAAAAAATTATTGAACGGGAGTTACCGATCTAGTATCACATAGCAAGCATGTTGTTAGTGTCTCAATACATAAATGTATGGTAGGCTTCGCACACAGAAACCATATTTCATACTTTATGATTGAAAAAAATTGATTCATTCCTCAAAAGTTGCTCTGCTCAACCGTAAACACTGAATTATTCACCATCGTGTGTCATAAGATACGGAATGATGAGTTTATCTATAGACCTAGAATTTCACAATTTTAGCTACTTGGTAAACAATACCGGTGCATTAGAAATCTAAAAGCTACAATCAAATTTCCACTGGCATTTAGCTTAATATGTAAGGTCTGTTTGTTTTTTGGCTAATGTCAAACAGTGAAATCAACTGACATGAAGCTACAGTAAATAACCTGAATTTCGAGGCCTGCATATGTGTATTACATACATAGGGTGGCTAGTATACCATACATATGATAATGCAAATTTTGTGGCCAATCAGATCTCAGCAGCAATACAATATATGTTGATGTACACCCACTCAGAATGCAGCTTCCCAATAGTTAAATGCCAAGTTTGGTCATATAATTTGTAATTTTGAATAAATATGAAAGCCTTGTGATGTTAATATATCTTTTTAGAAGTATTTTACAATTCACATACCAGCACAAGTTGAGTGTGAATGGTGCCATAATATTATCAAGGTAAGTTGCTAGATTGTTGTACTAAAATATCTAAACTGCCCAGCTACATGATGTATGCTACAACTAAAATGTTCCGTCCTAATGCAAATTCCACATGCTAGATATCCACATGTAGTTTTTCTGCTCATAAGCAAGGATCAAACCACTGTTTGTTTGTTTTTTTGTTGCATATTTGGGTGTTGTGTTATTTGCATGGCACTAAAAAAAAAAAATTTTTGATGGCGATATATTAGAATTTATAAACATGGATTAACTTTAGCGAGAAGAACTGCAAATTGAATTAAACAAGTATTACGGATGATGAATAGATACTAAAGATAAATAACACAGAAGCCAATACAGATCATCCACAGATTACCTACCCACAGTGCAACATTTAGTTTGGCTATATCATACTTGTGTTTAACACACAATTTAATATTGCACGTCAAGAGCTCTTCTACGTGAGAGCTATTTAATGCTGTTTGTGAAGTGGGTGAATAATGAACAGAGGAGTGAGATAAAAGGCAATAATGTAAGAAAGATTGATCACCTTTGAACTCATCATTATCTATATATATATATGTATATATAACAGTAAATATCAAACGAGAAATAATACTAACAAAACTTAGACAAGAATAAACAATATTAACATCTGATACATTTATAACCCATTAAAATTCCAACCACAACTTGTTTATATATTTACAGAACAGACTCAAGTCACATGCCTTTGATTCATGCTGACTTACTCTTTTCAACATAGCTTCACTCTAATTTGTCAAACTTGGTTGTGGTAACCATGTGTCAGACATTCCTTCATATAAATAGCATACAAAAACCCTTGATGTAAATACTTCAAGAGCAAATCTTGATGAATATGTAGATTTTTGTTGTTTTTAAAGTTAGCTACAACCGTACCCTTAGTTCTACCCATTTGTCCAACATTCTGTCTTCGTTGAATTCACAGAGGAGTCCTGACTTCGTGACTGCGTAGACCCTGTCGCTATTGAAACCAATTCCAAATGTGACGCTGCAAAAGAGGTTGTTCTTCTGCTCTCCGAGGATACTGTTACGTCCATGTAAAGGGAGGGTTTGCCTCGTCTGATGCAGAAAGAGAATGTATATATAGTGTTTCTTTGGTCGAGGTAGTTAAACTCACCACAAAAATCAGAGATGATATAAAGCATTATAACAGAAGCGTTCCACATGTGGAATAGTCTATAAACTAGAAATATGTTTCACACAGAATGACCTATGTCTCTTCATATAGAGGACTAACCTTTCACGGCAAATCTATGCAATTGTTATAAAACATTCAGCACTTTAGCAATTATATTGTGATTTAAGAAAGAAAAAAAAAGTGTTGTTTTCATTATTTGGTTCATTAAAATTTACTCTCATTCTCTTTATTACTTAGTAGCATGTGGAGTGTTAAATGTGTGCACACTTAAACATTTTGAAATAGCAAATTTTAGTCATCATCAAACGAATACCACTAATAATTTCAAATTTGTAACACATTATCTATGCTATATTGATGAAACATGGTTACATTGTGATATTAAGAAATTCAAATAGCAGAGGTGGAGCCATCGCAATGTTTTAGAAAAAGATGGAGGGTATCTAAACTACCAACTGATAGGGAATAACACATGACCACATACATCCATCAACAGATGGATAACTGCTTGCTCAAACTGTCAAATACAGTTTGTTTTCTCCCCAGCATGGAGGAGGATGGTTTAATAGATAAACAAAGAATGTGGTAAGGAAATCATAGGGCCAAAAACAAACAAAAATCGCTATATGCGGTATGCTTATACGTCAATACAAACTCAGAAGTAATTCAAAGCCACAACAGGTTCTCAATTTCTAAACAATGTCCGGCCAGTCATTGCTTTGGGCCTTTCTTGATAAATCTGCTCATTCTTCATGTCAGAATAAAAGTTTGAGGAGATGAATTTCACCTCATGATGACAATTGTGTGTAGAGATGCTTTAAGCTGCCTTTGTGGTACTTGCTAGACCAGAATCGAGGGATTTGGGGACATCTGGTATAAATCTTTAGATCGTAAGTTACACTTCTTTTTCTTTCTTTTTTACTTGCTTTCGGTCTTCCAGATGGCATATTATAAGTAAAAGAATGCAATACTGTCTATTAAAGGCGTAAAAATGAGTAAATATCCAAAAGCCAAAATTTCACTTTTAAAAGATGATGGATTTCGTGATATAATTACGAGCCACTGTACGTGCCAACCTTAGCTTTAGTCGGCCATCCTCGTTCCTCGTAAGTTACACTCACTCATCAAAAATTACGAATCTTTACTTGAAACTGACTTAGGATATCACTTCTTTGACAACACCGTATAAATAAATACTTGCCTGGACTTGCGTAAATACCTCTCAAGAACCACCACTTACAACTTTGTCAACAATGTTGAACTCTGATCTACATCAAAGATAGACAAGAAATTCCAAGCAGACAGGATTAATATTTGACAAAGTCAATGACATTGCAAAGCTAGGTACGGTCTGAATATTAAGGATAACCACAACAACAACAAACACATATGAGACAAACATGAAAGTTACCTTACTCTTCCCAGCAAAATACCAAAATCTAACGCTTCTGTTGCCGACCGTGACAAACGTATTCCCATCTTCAGAAAATGCAATATCAGTAACCTGCAAGAAACAAGAAACATGACATTTCAGACAACTACACTCCATTACTGTACATGTGCTTGGCTGACTGAAAACAAAAACAAGGAAGCTCACAGTACATCTGCCTGATCTTTCCTTTTTTTGTCCTAACAAATTTTATAAGCTGATCGTCCTGCTAGACAATTATCAAATTTCTGAGTGCTTCTTAAGTCAGCCCACACTGTACGACTGATCCCCGACTGGTCTGAACTGGACCGTAATAGTGAAGACTGGTAGTCCTACGATTGACCCCAGCCACACTGATCAGCGCACACTACGACTGGTTACTGTAAACGACCGGAGCTCCTTTACGTCACATGCAAATATCCCAAAGCTCACTGGTTTGGATATTTACGAGTGACAAGCTTACCTGTCTCCCCACAACTAAAATGCTTGGTCACAATTCCGTAAGAATAACGTGGAGAAAAATCCGGATGACAAAACGCACGATGCTGGCACATTGGATGGTAGAATGAGAAGGGCATTGACCAGAGGAGCTGGTCATGGTGGGTTCGCAGTGTTAAAAGGTTACCGAGTTCATTCTAGGCGCGGTAGAATAAGGGTGCTAAGGTTGTGGGGAGATAGGTAAGCGAGGAGCAAAGTAAATTTATCAACCCGTGATATAGTTTTAGATGATATCCGAGGATCAGGGATGGGTGCGCAAGTACACGCCCGCCTCATAATTCTCCGAACACTCATTGTGAAGAGAAGGCTTTACAGATTACATAGATCGGATTATCCATGAGCTTGGTTTTGGATTCCTAACCCTTGGGAAATACTAAACATAAAACTAAACTAAACCAGTGAAATAAGTTCTGATGAAGAACTCAAAGCTGGTTTGGTATAATGTGTGTAACTTACCATGGAAGCAATCTTCCCCGAGGAGACTCTGCCACTACCACTCCTCCAATCCCACACGTTGACCACCATGTCATGTTGCTCCCCAACAGAGACAACATAACCGCCATCGGGCATGAATGCCTGACAGATAAACGGGAAAGAAACGAGTAAATGACAGAAGAAAAAAGTCAATTACTGTTAGGATTTATCTGCGAAGTTTAATTAATTGATCTACACTGCCTTAGATAGATCCTACAGATTACTCTAGGTTTGAGATTTCAAAGTCGCCAGAATAATTAATTGCTTATATCTTTTAAGAATGGTCCTCTGCCCATTCCTCCAACTCCCCGCTACCTCCTCCCCGGAAGAAAAAAAGGATCCAATACACAACCCACTTTGGATCATTGACATTCCTTCTACTTCATTGTTTGGCTAACAATTTCACAACTACATCCATAGAAATATTCCAAGACATTTATTTATAAATTGAGTTTGAACATATATCCATATTAACAAGATTTTGTGTTATTATATGAAAAAACATCATAAAAAGCAGCAATTTGAAAGAACAAAATTTATGCTTAATGGAGCATTACGTTTAATGAAGCTTGCGAGGCCGTCCTCTTTTGTACTAAAAAGCTTGGTACTAGCAATGAACTGTGCACTATTAAACTGGTTAACATTACTCCAGTTGAGTGAATGTGCAATTCTGACTGGCTCAGTGGGTCCATGGGACACAGATGGAAAACTCATTGGATATTTCTGCTTATATGAGTGAAATGAAATTGAAGAGACACAGATCTAGGTCTCAGCTCGTTGCTGCATGTCTCAAAACTAAAATGCTGACAAGTATTTACAGACAAGAAGGGAATAAATTTAGGGTTCCAATTTTGTATATTATAGCAGTTTTGTAGGCTACAAATTTTGTTTTCTTGTTAAATACAATTTTGTTCCTATGTACAGAAACTGCTAAACATCTCCACACTTGTTGTAGCTCAAGTTGACCATTTTGCACCACCATCTTACGATGGGATAGGGATACCAGATAAATTATTCCCTGACAAGTACAAGCTTTTTGTGTTGGGTCGACATTTTCTGTCATATCTACTGCGCATACCTCAAACCGAGAATTCAATAGAACAAACTAAGACGTATGTCCAGATTTTCTCATCCAACAAAGGTTAAAAGAGGAAATAAGTGATCATGATTCCAATCGGTTCAATATCAAAGTCAGGACACATTTCCTTAGTTATCACATGTATGTAAAATGCAAATTTGAAGATGTCAAATCCCACAATTTTTAAACTTTTACACATATTTGACATGAAACTTGACCGACTAGTCTCCTGGGCCAATTGGGAACTATCAGAAGGAATTAAGTTCATGAGATATTCAACTTTATAAAGTTTGTCAATTCAACTGGTAGAGCTACTGTACTCAAAGATAAAAAAATAAAAGAAAAAAAGTAAGAGTTACTACAAATTTTCTACTTTCAGGGAAATGGAGCACATAAACACCTTCATACATAATTATAAATTTATTTCAAATTTAACAGTTTATACCACCGTAGCAGGATTTGGGACAGAATGATAAATGACCGATCATTTCAGTATTATCTAGAATGTTACTGCATATCACCCACTAGTGACACCGTGACAGTTCCACTGTATCTAACTGATACAGTACTAGCTTGATTAAGAAAGCTACTGAAACACAGACTAGTGGTAATTAGACGAAACATAAATCAATTGTTTATACGTTGCTGCATCCCTTTCAAATTCCTCGACTTCAGCAGACATTCTTGTTCTGGTTAACAGGGTTAACCCGCTACATAAATTAATCTTGAGGCGTAGTTCGCTAATTGCCATTCCAGGATGGTGATATGGAATGCCTCCGATCCCGGGAAGGCTGGAAGGTTCTGCGATCCGATCGATACATACATTGAATGACAGTGTGGTGACAGACTGAAGATGATACAATTAATCAATCAGGAGATTATCTCTTTATGAAGAGAAAGATAAGTTCAAACTGCAATAAAGAAACAATTAATACACTCTACACGTAATAACTAAAGGAGATTGAGCATGGTTAAGAAAATTAAAGCTATTCAGTCATTCTGTTCCAACAACATGGCCCAACCAAACACCCCCCACCCACCCCTCCCCCCTCCCCATCATCTATCCCTATAATGGAATTCTTAGTGATGCCACTGGTACCACTCGCAAAAACTCACCACGCAGCTAATGCCAAACTTATGACCAGAAAACTGACAAACTTCTGTCTTTTCATGGACATCCCATATCCTTACTGCCGGGTTGTGTCCACACTGACGGAAAGAAGAAAGGATAAAGCAACACAACTGAATTTGGCAAGGAAGTACTATCCACAATACAGTACATGTTTAGGTAAAATGATACAATCACCTATGCTAAACTAGTGTGTACTATCCACAATACAGTAAATAAATATACAAATAAATATGCTAAACTAGTGTGTATCTTATAGTTCTAATAATGTGACTAGAATTACAGAAAAGTATTTCACTAACTTGTGTGACACCTACTGTCAAATTGAATCTTTGTGAAACTTGGGTTCATCTACTGCACAGTAATATATATGCCAAAAATTTAACATGCAAATCCACTTGTATTATATGAGATAAAAACAACAAACTTTCAAAAGATCTGGTAGACAATCATAATTTACCAAATTGTAAATCAAAATTAGCCACAGACAGAGAATGCTTGTAACGCTAAATGTAGCTGAACTTTGAAACACATGTACATGTACAAAGTGGTTAATAAAAACATTTCTGAGTTCATCAACCAATGTAATTGAACCCAAGAGTACAAGTAGCAGGCCTGGAAAATTGTTTTTACCAGTCTTTTAGTGGGTGATCACATTTGTGTCTGTTACTAGATAAAGTTTCAAATGAGACTCTTACTCTAAAAACTACTCTGTATAAACACAAAACAAAGACACTGTTATAATCAAAATCATTCAAGCAAATCGCCTGTGCATGCAACACAGTAGTTCAAAAACCATCATCCATATTAAAGGGAAGTAATACTTTAGCTCAATGTACCATAAAGAATAATAAAATTAAATATTAAAATTATTAAAAAATTTCATTGTCCACATTCATCATACTGTACTGTATGTCTGGGTACATATTACTTCAACACTGCACAAGCTTCATGTCCAAAGTTTTAGAAGTGTGCTGCCGCAGGACCCTCGATGAGGAATATTTCAATTAAGTCATTTATGGAAATTAATCAAAACATCCAGAGAATGAACACACTGGAGCATAGAGGAGTTAAAGGACATATCAAATGAAGATTAAGAGAGAAAATAAAAGTCACCACCAGCCTACCTCTCCCGAGACTAGATGTTTCCCATCCGGTGAAAATGCTATGGCTGTTATAGTTTTCCTGAAAAGATACAAGTGGAGTTTTGAAAATTAATTCTTTCCACTTTTAATGGAAGTAATTTATTAATTCTTGTCATGAGATAACAGTCCCTAGACAGAGCTACATGTTGTTAAACAGCACAGAGCTTAATATACATGTGTGAACTGCAGTATATTCCATACAGTGCTGTACACCAAATGTCATATTTATATTGTCAATTTTGACAATGTTGCTAAGTTATATTTATATTATCAATTTACATTGGTGCTGTGACCGAGTGGATACGGTGGTGGCTTTTGAAGCAATGGCCCTTGGCAAACAGGAGGTTTCAGGTCCGATACCCGGCCGGGTCAAAGTAACGTGGGTTTTTGACCGTTTTTCATAAAAGAGCAATCTACAGTTTTCCCATCTGACATGACTTTCTAAATTGAAAAAGGTTCAAAATTATCCGACGTGTAAGTTGTAACCCATAAGCCCTTGCGGGTTTCTCCCAAATCTGTTGTCGCTTAAGTGTCGTAAAAATACCTGCTGAATTTTATCATAATTATAATTTTCCAACAAATTCAAAGGTTAATTGAGACTGGGAGAGAGATCATCATGGTAAAAGTCAGGTGCTGTATATGACCACTATTATTTATGAGAATATATATCAAATAATAACAAATATGAGAAACTATTAATCTTCGTCCCGTACACCAAAACTTTGAAAAACTGTTCAGTTTGAGATGGTCATTGGAGATACCAATCAAATTACCAATCAAATTACCAATCAAAGTACCAATCAAATTACTTCAAGTTTCCAGATTCCAAAAGCAAAAAAATATTTGGCCCAAACTTTCAAAATACAATTCAACAATTTTGTAATAATTCAGCCTGCAGATAAACCAGATTAAAATTGAATTGTCTTTCAATCTTGCCCGACATGTTCAGTAATTATAAATTTCTCACTATAACATATACAGTATATGCAACTTTCAACAAGAAACTTCTGTTTGAAAATGTATACATAATTTACGAGTGAAACACATCACAACTTTTGACTGGGCATAATATGTCATTTCTTTCCCATTCTTTGTCAAACAGTCTCAAATTTTAAAGCATAAATAGTTGAGTTATGACCTATAATATATATCAATGACTGGAATAATTGGTAGTAATTTACTGTCTGGGTCATTCTGTGCAAACAATGTATGGGCTAAAGTTTTTCAGGAAGGAAGTTTTTTTGTTTTTAATCTCTTTGATAACCACCAAATCTACTTTCCTGTTTAAATAATTATTGATGATTGATCGATCACGTAAAACCTCGACAAATTTGGAAATTCATATTGCGTGGTTCTGATTGCAAATGATGTGTCAAAGCACATGATATTGAAGGTTGCACTTATCTAATTCAGTAGTTCACCAAGGTACAGTAACTTTTGCGTAATCCAAGTTAACTTGGAAAGATGCTCTCCATACATAAAATTTAGAATTTGACGAAACTAACATTTTTTTTTTACCACATGTGATGAAATATTGAACATTGGAGCAGCTTACATAGTTGCAGATTTATGAGGGGGGGGGGGAAGAGGGGGGGGCTTGCATAGGGTAAGTTGAAAAGTGTGAGTCAATTGGAATATTGGGCATGCTGTGCACACAAACAGTATACAGTATAGGTTTGTTAATATACTTTTTAAATCAGTCCTGTGCCAAGAGCATCATCAATGTTGATGAGTGTTCATGAGAGGGTCTTCATGAGATGAGAGTCTCAACCTTGAATCCTTCTACAATGCTCAAGGTGTCCACTTGAACAGAATTTGTTAAAACTCAAAGTTGGAATTTTTGAATATCAGGAAAATGCCCTCAGTGGATAGAAAGAAGGTACATGTATGACAGTATTACAGATGGCAAATCATTAGACACAAGTTTACTAAACAATGCATCATGAAAAGTTCTAATAAATTGCTGTTCATAAGAGTCAGAAAGGAACATTAACAGATATAAACCCTTGTAAACAATATACTTAGAAATTTAGAATTTCATAGATATTATACAAATGAAAGGGATATTTACAGCTGTATGCCAAATGTAAAGGAACTGCGCATCTTCATCACTATTGATTTCACAGAAAACTGACATCCCCCCTCTCCGTCACCCCCACCAGTCCTTCAAAGTGTAGCAGTTATTCTCAACAGCAAAACATGTATATTAAAAATCATCATACATGTAGGAAATAAGTAATTCATGGGGGTTTAAGAGTATAACTTAACCCGATTCCAATGAATGATGATAGAGCTGTTTTTATGTATGGAAGTTGAACAAATGGACTGATAGGGAAGGTAGACCTCCTCCCTTCACCCCCGCCCCCTTCCCCCCTTCCCCCCGCCCCCTCCCCCCATTTTTCCATGACAGTACATGTTGGTATATTGTAATTCATTGTAAATTAATTATCATATTGGCAACAAATCTAATGCAAATATTTACTAAATACCAATGTTCCTGTACATTGCACTCTTAAAATGATCTCAACCTTTGAAGCGCTGGTATTTGAGAGATCAACGCTCTGATCGTAAATCACAATGAGTATTACACTGTGAATAAACAACTACAGCGCAAGACGAGCATATAATCTACTGTACACACAGGGGCAAATGGTCTTCCTTTTATTATTGAACACCAGGATCTAGGATAAAGCCCACATAAATGGAGGCACAAAGGGTAGAAAGGTCCAACACAGCAAGGTACCTACCTGGCAAGAAATGAAGCAAAATCAATATACTGTAATGTCTATCAAGGGCTTATATACCTTGTGTTTAAATATATTTTGTTCCACTTGAGGCCAAAACGTGACCATAATAGGGATTACAATAACATTTACAATAACATTTAAAGCCCTTGACCAAGAACCCTCACGTTGACATTAAATTAGGATGATCGTACAGTTAAGCCCCTTTTATTGCTTTCATTAGTCTCGATCTAGTTTTGCTGTACATAGTACAGTGACTGTCATATCTATAACTGACAAACCATACTGTTTACTTTATGTACATGTTACCTGTTATGGAACTGTGTTTCTGTTTCAACCATATGTTCTGTATTTAAACATACTGAAGCTACAGTATTTGATACTTGTAAGTCTTTACCATACAGTACAGGAGTCCCTACAGTACCCCCCCACCCCTTTTTATTACCTTGGCCAATAATAAGATTATGACATTTGGTATTAAACTTGCTGCTAAATAATTACTCCAGAATTATCCATGTTTTGTTTTTTCTAAAATAAATTGCAGTCATATTTTGAACAATAATCATACTTTTGGTAAAAACTCTCGCATACTGTAGCAGCTGCACCAAATAGGTGCTAGACTGCTTGGAAATAGTTTATAATGCCTGCATTTTACATCATTTAGCTTAGAATAACAGGTGCATGTGAAACGAACACTTGAAAGTAACAAATGACCTTAAAACATACTGCACAGCTGTAATGGTTTTTCGCTATTTAATACAAAGTTTATTGTGGAAGGTGTACAAATGCAAAATTGATAATTTTCAAGTTTCCATATTTCATTGCAGGCTTCATACCCCAAGAACATGGTTTCAACCATATCTTGTTGTTCAGTCAGATTAAAGGTAACATACTGTAGGCCCACACATTGTTTAAAAAAAGTAATTTTTTTGTTCATACAGTTTCACTACCTAATGTTCACCTACAGTAGGAGACTCCAATTCATGCAACAAATTCCAAACCCACACAACTCCTACCCATATACTGGGTCAATTGTCATAAAATAACAACAAATTTGTTTTGGCTTGTTTCAACCCGATTTGGCCGGCACAGAAAAACTGCCAACCCTGCACTCTTACAGTACTTCCAGGCCGCGCTTCAAAGCACTCGTACTGATCGGTAGGAACAATTCTAAACTCCTATCTGATAGAAAAACGATATTCGTACTGTTCATGAACTGAAGTGGGATATGACAGTACAGTAGTGAACACACAAAGTGGATGTCTAATCTGGCCGGTTTCATCACAGAAAAACTGGCACACCTGGGAGAATCATTTCTAATGTTTGAACAACCCTGTATACATAAAGAGACGGATGTGATGAGTTTATATTGCAGCCAATCAACAGCAATATACACTCTATGTTTGTCACAGTGTACTATATGTATGGTACATAGAATTGCTAGATACTGAATCATTTCTGTACTTTTCAACCAATTGATGCAGGAAACATCCAGGGTCTTTCTGGAGATGGAGTGATAGTCATTCATTGGTGCTGGTTCCTACTTTAAGAGGATTAGTTTCTTTTGAACTCAATGATTGTGTTCACTATGAGGGAACATCTGTCAAAGTTTTATCTCTTTTGATGGGTTATTAAGCTGCCTTCCACTAATCTCATGTGAGAAATAGGCCTTCAGCTAATTGTATGTCGCATACTTTCATGAGTTAACAACAGACCCTTTCATATATAAAATGAAATTTAATTTTCAAACATCTATGTAAACTAGCATGAATTTAACTTTGAACATTATTCATGTACCTTTTATGACAAAACTTCTGGAATTTCATGATCTTACCATGTAGCAGTGGAAAGTAAATTAACCCAACTTGAAATGTGTTAGGTTGTCTCTCAAAGTATTTTTCAGAAAAGTGAATTCAAATGATGGTACAGGTTAACGTAGTGTGTTACTGTAGGTCACTAAGAGACATATTAAGCTAACCAGGGATGTGCTCAGGAATAGTTGAGTGCCAGGTGGATTTGTGTGTTAATGTGATCCATGTCCTGGGGAGGGGTCTAAGGAGTGGGGCAAATGAGGTATATTTAGATGGCAAATGGTGCTATGTTATAAGTATTATTAAATGTTATATGTATAAGTATTATCATTATGTTTCCTATTCTGGAGCTAACTTCTGTGTCAAGTTTTCACCCATAGTTTGGTAATGGTAATTAAAATTAATCATCAAGAATAGTGCCCATTGGAAATGTTTAAAATACTGTTTGTGTTGGGCGGCATTCAGAACTGCCGGCACCCGGCGTGAGCACATCCCTGGCTAGCCTACACCAAAATAAAAATGTGTCCAGATGTAACTCTCTTTCAGCTTTCGAATAAAATTGACTAATGATAACTATAGAACGACACTCGGCACTACAACAACATCTGCTAAAGGCGTGCCATTGAAGCTGTTTGAAATATCAAAAATAATTGGGACTCTATTTACAGATCTAGGATACAAGGCAGTAATGACAAAAAGTTTGCGTCCAGGGACGCAACTTCAAGCCACCGAAAAAGTCTGCGTCCTGTAGAAAAAGCTTGCGTCCCGATCGAAAAACCAATTATGTTTATCGTATGCCCTACTGTTACTAATACTAGTGTAGTATCACTGCCCATACTTTGTGAATGATATACACAAGGTGACCCATGTGTTTCTTCATCAGCCTGTTAGCATTTTACTAGGCTTTCCCATAGGATCTGGTCACAGTCTATAACAGTGGCGCACACTTACTTTAGACCTGTAATGCATGGTAATACCATATGTGATTTCAAGTGGGTTTAAGTCATTCTAACTACATGTGTGGATTATACATATTTCACGGAATAAACCCATAAAGACATCTAGACATATATCCATCAAATTAAACATCGTAAGCTAGTTGACCTCATTCAGTATAAACATAAAAAGTAGATATAATTTCAATATCTTGGGATAATTTCAAGACACTTGTCTGTCTGATAAATTACAGTCAAAAAGTGATAATCATTTTCACTCATCGTCAAATCACAGAATGTACATAGAATTTACGAAATTTAACCATTTAACAAGTTTCCTGCATGTTCAGGAAATTGACACCCAATTATGATTTTCCAGACACATGACAAATTGATGTCAACTGATCTTCAATCATTGGAAAGGATGTTATCAAAGTCAGGTTGTTGTAGCTCACTGTACTGACAACTGTTACACAAAATGAAGTTAAGTACTGCAAATCTGCAATACATTTGCATAACAAGGAGCAGCTGTATAGGCTTAAGTGTACAACTCTAGCACACATAAATTGATTCACTCTGTACCATCAAGTTTCAAAAATCAACAGCAATAATTATTTCATCTCCCTACATGTAATGTATAGGGAGATGCGATACTGTACTCCTCACTACATCAGATATGTGTGAGTGTGTGTGTGAGCAAACAAAGTATGTCGCAAACTCCTCCTAGACCATACGACCGATCATTTTCAAACTTGGTGGGTAGGTGCTTGACCATGTAAACTTGTGCCTGGGTGATTGACGACATCATATTTCAATGATCAGAGTTCAATGGTCCAGAAAACTAAAACTGAGTTTTTAGCCATTTTCTGCATGCCAACATGTTTGAAAAAGGCATTAAAAACCACAAGTTATGTAGAGAATGATGCAGACAAATTTTAAAATCAGACTGATGTAGATGTTTAGGGTTGGGGTCAAAGGTCAAATGAGTTAAAAGGTAAAATTCTTCTACATTACAATGCGAAAAAGCGTCGCGTGAACGCCTCCTAGACCGTAAGTCCAATCGAGTTCAAACTTGGTGAATAGGTGCCTGACCATGTATACTGGTGCCTGAGTGATTGATAACATTGTATGTCAAAGGTCAGTGTTCACAGGTCAAGATATCTAAAATTGGTTTTTAGCCATTTTCTGTATGCCAACATGTTGGAAAAAGGCATTGAACCACACGATATACATAGAGAATGATGAGGCAGAGTTTAGGGTCAGGGTCAAAGGTTTATTGAGTTAAAGGTAAAACTGGTCTAAATTGTGCGAAAAAGTGTTTCACAAACTCCTCCTTGACCGTAAGTACGATCACGTTCAAACTTGTTGGGTAGGTGCCTGACCATGTACTGTAAACTTGTGCCTGGGTGATTGGTGATGTAATGGGTCAAAGGTCAAATACCAAACTACTTGTTCATATTAGAGGTCAGTTTGACTATTAAAGGTTCATCAAGTAGTAAACTGAGTTATCTACAATTTTAATGCATTCTGATTTTTGTTGTCTCATTACTCAAACAATATTTTTAAAATGTGAAAAGCAGTACCGCATTGCCCATATCCATTCCTTGGCCAGTGCTTCATAATTCTAGTCATAAAGCAGCTTTTTGAGTTGATCAATTTAAAACTTGATTTTCATAATAATCTTAAATGTTTTCCGATGCTGACACCCCATGACAGAGGATTGTAGGTCACAAGCTTGACCATGAAAGTTTCATTTCAAAAATTGAATTTCAAGTCAACAAGTTTGAAAGTTACCAATTTTTTAGATTAGATCAATACCCATCTACAAAATGGTATCTGGGCGAAAAAAAAGTTGCAAATGAAATTTAATTAATTACTAAATAAATTTGGTAAAAACAAACATTGAGTGGTTCGGTGGGTGCGTGGGCGGGTGTGTGGTGTTTTACAGTAGTTGTAGTATATCACAATACAGTGTGTGTCAAATCGTCATCAAGTTTGATAATATACAACCTGTACAGCTGTATTCTTGGTTCTTCATTACAATAACACAATGCTGGTTTGATTCTTCTAAAGATGTGCTCAATTTCAAAGAACAGTATGTAATCATCTATCTCCTGTAATAATGATATGAAACAAAACTCCAAAGTAGCTTACAAGTTACAAGCAATATGGAAAGAGTGACTATCAAAATGAGTTCCTTAGCAATCCAGCCTGACAGATCAAGAAAGGAAACACTGCAAGCAAATACAAATTACTTTAAATGCCCTGCAGCTTTCATTGTAATACAAACCTGCCAAACTGTTCATAATTGACAACCCTAAAGCAGAGAACTTTCAAATTAAGGTGTTAAATGTCCACTAGCAGATAAATACAACAAAGATACTAGATAAACTGGTCTGATTTAACTCTTTATGTGAAGTTCATGGCATACAATCCTTCTATGTTTTTTTTAACTTGTAGTTAATGTTTTGGTGTACTGGGAGTCTTCACCATCTGTTGAAAAAGTGATCCGAACCGTGCAAGATATTTTGCTGTACATAGAGAATTCTTTTTAATATTTTAAATTATTAATATGAGCACTTCGGCATGCTTTTGTGTATGACAATCAAAATGCCAATCGTCCTACTGTACATGGTGGATATACTGTATAAGTGTATTTAACACAGTTCAGCTGCAAAGTTTGGTGAAAGATAAGGTTGCTATGTGTATTTAATCTATGAAATTGAGCATTATTCAATTAGATTTTCATTGTTGCATCTGGACTAATTAAACAACTTTCCACAATTTAACAGGGTACTTCACTGTATCAACTCGCTTGTGGCATCTCTCAAACTGTATGAAACTAACAATTTTACCATGCAGTAACACTGGCGTACAGTATAGCAGCCTTGCATGGCACTGTACTAATGCGATCAGAGTGTGAAAAGCCTGCAGGTTAGCAATAAATTTTTTAGACAAAAACAGACTATTATCAATTTTTTGTTGTTGCTGTTGTTGTAATATTGGTTGGCAGACAAGCAGAATATTCTGCTACTTAAATAAGTACTGGGAGACTGCTTCAGACCTGGCAAACCCATCCTCCCGGGATGAGACCATTAGCTAAGAAAAAAAGAAACCGCACCATACTGTACCTCCCATTGTCACAGAGTATATAACCGAAACCAGCAAATCTAAAGATTGATACATGTATATTAACCGCAGGAGTGTCCAAGGGTTTGTGTTTTGATGGGGAGTTTATTGAACCAGCTCTCCTAGACAATGAATCACCAACCACAAAAGCATCACCATTAGTAAAAGGAACAACATTTTAAATTGAAAAGAACACCAATCCCAAATAGTTGTCAAATTCAATCTTACACCATTAAAGAGTGCAAATGACAGTGATGTTAAATGACAAGAGTTGGATAATGGACAATAAATCCTATTGTGTTGTTATCACTCATCCCAAGTTTGAGCAATACTGGACTTATTGTTCTATGCACTGACTTAAAGCTCATACTGTATATAGTGATCTGTGCATGTTAACAGTGCTCTAAATCATGTTCAACTCAGATGATGTATACTGACAGAACAAATTTTTAAGGTTAGTCTGGCCCTCAGAGAGGACCAAATTTCAGATGAACTGTTGCCAAAATCAGTTATGGAGGTTATCCAGCGGTGGGCTAACAGTTGTTTACGTCAAATTCAGGTTGCATTTTTACTATTAAATAGCCGAAACAGGTCAAATGATAAGTGGTATCACCCCTAAAAGCCTGTGTGCTATTCATCAACCTACTCATCTCGCCTACAGTATACATATTGGGTCATTGTTCTTGTTTGCTGTTCTGCCAACCAAAATGTCAGGACTGGTTGTCCGTGGGACAACCAGATAAAATGCTGACACATGTGCACACTATAATGCATAGCCACCCAAAAAGCAGTCAAAATCACACAGCTGGGATAACTTTGTAAAGAAATTTGGGGTAGACCATTCTTCAGTCTGAAATTTCTTTAAAATGAGTGTAAGCAGTAGAATAAGGTTTTTTTTTCAACAAGACCAATGTTCAGACCTATACATAATATCAATGCATGGTCTGACAGATCTTCTTACATCCTTACATTTCAGCAAGCTCAGAAAACAATTTTGGTTGTCCAAAAAAGGTAATTATTCCTCTTCCCGTGCCAGAATAATCCTTTAATATCAGCCTTGACCAGGACTGGTTTTAATTTAGGTTACTTTTTGACACTTGACCTGTCAGACACAAACCATGTTTGGGTGATTGAACCTCAAATTCAAACTTCTAGCCCACAACATTTCATGAAACCCTTCCACAGAATGACTCATCCATTCTTGTCGACCAATTATAAGATTAGCAAGGAGTTAATTCTGTTTGAGTAGTGTTATTGACTGCCTTATTACAAGGTACATAAACTTGTGTGAATTCTATCACTATGTTGGTGTTTCTTAGAGACCAAGGGCCATTAAATCTATGTCATTGAATCTATAAGAGTTGTCTCTATCATTAGTAAAGGTGTAGGTGGGTGGATGGAGAAGAAAACCATCATGTGACCTCCATATATCCATAGTATTCCTTTAATTATAGGTGATCAGTCAGAATTTATCCAAGTTTGAGCAAATTTAAGTTACTTAAAACTTTTAAGGAAGGCTAAAAGCCTAACACACATTCAAAAGAGCTCTTTAATGTGAGGATTGAGGAATTATATTCTTAACTGTGATGATTACAGGAATAAACTTTTATAGATCTAGGAGAAAGTTTCCTATATTTGGAAGAAAATCCCTTGTCACATTTTATATTTTGAAGTAGTAAACTGCTTTAATTCATTTTTTTACAGCATAATTTATCTTTGAAATTGTGGTTCACACTTAACCTCTGATGGTTTCAAGAACATGTACTTTTTGATAAATAAAGTTAGCCCCATGACCTGAGCAATAGGATCAAAGGGGCTTACCATGACTTTTCAATTCAAGGTCTCATTGTTGGTTATGCACAATGTATGTTAATTCATCATTCACAATAACTGGTGCATGATTAAACTGACTGCATAGTGTACACTGTACAGTATGGTAGGCTAGTAGCGCACACACTGTACGATACAATGGTATTCACAATATTAATATAGCAGAATATATATATTTATTGCCAAATTTGTCCTTAAAATTGTGGTTTCCTGGATTGGTATCCTTCAGGATATATGGTTTAGAGAATAGGCCTATACAGTACCACACTTACATCTAATATTTGACCATGTATTCAAAGCAACTAGGCCACAGAACCTGAGCAATTGTTGCCCAATAGGATCAAAGGGGCTTACTCATCAGTCTATTAATTCAAGGTCTGCATTGTTGGCTATGTACAGTACAACCTATGTTAAATCATCATTAGCAATAGCTGACCAGTGTATGATTAAACTCACTGTATATAGTCTACACCATACAGTAACACACACTGTACAATATGATGGTAAGTACTAACAATATTAATATAGCCAACTAACACTAACCTATTTATAATTTATTTTTATGTAAATCAATAAACTGACTGACCATCGATCTGACCATACTCTACAAAACACTGCACAATTAATTGGAAGAAACCAAAAAGCATTCCCTCAGAAGGGTCACGATCTATTTTTTGATAAGGTGCAACCTTCAAACTTCCAAGTGTAACCATGGAGCTCTGTTTATAGCTCCATGTTTATAGCTCCATGGTGTAACCTACACAAAGAAAACTGCTTGGGTTGCATATTAAACAAACAAGCTGTTCATTTCCATTCTATATAAGGACTCTAACACTGTTCAATTGACAACTTTGACAATAATAGCTTTATGGCATTTGGCACATAAACACATCTGTCAAAACATAATTTGTACAACAACTTCAATTCCCTCATTGATTTATAGCACTGTTTTAAACAATGATACACTATATTACAATGAGTACTGTACTGTATTAAACTATGAAGAACTGCTGTGCAGCTGACATTTCCATGTATAACAAGGGATGAGTATAACATTGAGTTTGCTGGCAATGTGCAGTGAAGTTTCTGTGATCCACAACAAGTGAGGATATTACCCACAATACTCCCCCTTTGACCAAAATGAAAATGAAAAGGTCAGAAAGTTAATTAGCAACACTGAAGGACCTGCAACTTGCTAGAAGTTTAACCTGGTTTAACATTTCAAAAGATCTATAGAAAATTTCATCCTAATCAATCAATCACCAATATTTACTGTGAGCCAAATTTGTTGTGTCCCATTTAATCATCATGAACTCATTCCGGGGACCTCATTCGTTAAATTGTGCTATTATTTAGGGTTAGGCGGGCCAGAATAATTTATATAAGATTTTTGAAACTTTTTTGGTGAGCTGAACAAAAATTGCCTGCAAGCCACACTTTGTTCAACTGTGACACACACAGATGGATATATCTTACCTTGAAACATTAAATATGTATTCCTGTTTATTCTTTCTTGGGTTGAAAAGGACAATTACACATCTGAAAAAAAAAGAGAAAAAGAAAAAAAAGAGATGCAGATTTGGACTTCAGTGCAGCAACACAGAAAAGAAGTCAGAAGAAACAAAGCATTCACAAGCATTAATAAACAACCAGTAAATAAATTATCAAGCCATAAATGCAAAACTGTATTTTTAATACCACAATATTATTCAACAAAGAATAGGCACTGATCATATCTTGTTACTATTATGTACAGTACCAACAATATGTTGGCAATTTTCAAAGAGTAAACAAATACAATTTTTATTTAAAAATATACTTATATATTGTAAAAAATTTCAAACAAATTTTGTTATACTAATGATGGCTGAGCCAAATTAGAACTTCATAAAACCACCAATATTCTGAGCAGATGTTCAACTTTCTGGAGAGGCCTATTAAAGGCATTATTAAAAGAAAATACATGCAATAATCTCAATGATACTGCATCAAACCAGCATATAGAAGGGTTACATACTAATTGCACTGTTTTATGTGACAGAGCAACCAACATGACTTGAAAACATGAATCTATTGCTGATTCCTGAGAGCAAATTTTCTGACAATGATAAGTGACAATTGTTACAATTTGTGAGTTTGCAGGCATAATGGGTGAATAAATTCCTTCCCAAATTGCTTCAATTTTCACACTGCTTACAATTTTAGTAAACAATCACAAATTCAATCTTGTATATATCTGTGCTGTTCTGAATTTCAGGTGGGTTTTGCAAACTCCTCTTATGTGAAATCTCTTCCAACTTCACATGCTGCATGCACATTAACGATCGTTTAAATTTCAACAAGTTACTTTAATTGCCCGCATGTTCCCAATCTTAGGCCCTGTTTGCATTAGGCTGGGATCACATGGTACAGTTCAGCCCCGCGCTTGGTGTTAACTTTCTAATGTTAATGCAGCTCAGGTTTGACCCGCGATCAGAGGTGACCATTAGCTTGACGCATTAGTATATATAGTAGGCGTTAGAAGCAGCGCTTCACACGATCACATCTCATGGCATAAAGTTTCGCAAGTTTTCTTCAGATAGTAAACAAACCTCAACTTCCTATTTGGTGATCGCGAGTGCTGGGTCAGATTATGATGTAAATGCGCAGGGGCTCAAAATCAATTTACTACTGAACACCTAATATGGAGTCTGATCGTAAACGCACCGTTGCCAGAGGCTTGTAATATCTTATGTACATTCTGTTCGACTTCACGTACTGCTGTACAAACCCTAACAGGATATATTTTTAAAATACTGGACACAACAATACATATCATTCAAAATTGTCACTCGTATGTTCTACCAAAACCATGCATTTGATTAACTCATATTGTGAGGTAATTACAAACAAGAATTCTTACCCAGCAGTATAGGCCACACAACCAGAGCATGAGCAACAAGACAGAGAAGCATTGTTTTGTGTTGTCAGTCCAAGGACCCTCTCTAAAGTAACCTGGCAAACAGAAGTGAAAGAGAACCACAACTACAGCTTAGTGCTATTTATTTTAGTTACATCCTACCAACATATAAACTGTCCACAGTTCATGGATGAAAATCTCTAGTTTTCTGTGAACATAGTTGAGACATGAACATTGCATTAAAAAAGACTTATACAAAATGTTATACGAATGCTGCATGATCACAGGAGAAAGAAAGAGTACAGCATTTAAGGTCAACATGGATGTATATTGTTCTGACCAACCGTGTTCAATCATTATGGTTGTATTTTCTCCACATGAAAAATAGCCTTTCTGCATATTTCCTTTGTACGATGCATGTTCTGGATCTAGTCCTTGCAAACAAGAGGACAATGTGTGTACAGTGTTGATGTACATGTTGTGCAATCAAACAAGATGGCAGAATTTTCAAAGTATGAACAAAATTTGGATCACAAATTGGTTATAGCATAACTTGGTAAATAAATATGCTGTGCTTAAGTTTGGGCAACCACTGGCAAATTTTAATCCTTAGATACATAAATGTGCACTAATGTGTTGTACATTCCTATACATTTATACTTCATGTATGTTGTGATGATGTAATAACGTTCCACTACTGATGATGTTGTCGTGTAGTGTTAGTATGGCATGGGTTCCTATTATTGTGCTCTTTGGGATATTTCAAGATTTTATCAAGTAGCAGGTCATAACAATGTGTATCTCACAAAGGTGAAGTCAAAAGATGATGTAATGTTGCCAAACTTTAGACCAAATCATCGCTCAATTAATGACAGAGAAAGTAGATCTGCTTAATATGCTGTGGAGCTATATAATGCAGTACAGAACCCAAATGTTGCAATATGACACACTCCTGGAATTGTCAAAATTTTACCATACCAATAGAAAATAAACCCAAGTTACCCAACTTGAAAGGTGCTAGCTTGTCTCTCAATGTCTTTTTCACAAAACTGAAGTCAAACAATGATGTGAATTTGCAAATTTGCATAATAACTAGGTCCAACCCATCACCTTCAATTGTTTATTTTATTTTTTCCTTTTCAATGCAGAGAATGAGAGAAGTGTTCCCACTTTTTCTTTGTTAATATGGTAAAACAAAGTAATTTGTAACTGATGTGAGGTCACACAAGTCAATTTCAATGCATTCCACTGTAATCAGTATCAAAACTGCTCCCCTATTTGTAAAGATACTCAACTATCAAAGTTCAAAGTCTTAAGAACATCATAATTTAGCCCACCGTGATACAATTTTTTGGGTATCCAATGTGGAGAATAAAATATGTAGATGTCGCTAACACATTGCTGTTCTAAAGGTTCATTTGACAACGAGTAAAAATTACCATTTCAAAGTCTTAAGACTAATAAAGAGTAAGAGACTGAGGCCTAAGTGTCATAATGTACCCCATCATTACTACAAATTACAATTTATGAAAATATTACATTTTTTATGGTATATTAAATCATGAATGCTTTCCACTACCCATTTGGGATATGTACACAGGGAGATTCGCTTTTAAACTTCCTGTTGGCATTACTTTGGCACACTGCAACTTGTACTTGTACAACACTTTCTAACACTTTATGCTACTGTAGCCTGTAGTTCTAACTTAGGCTACAAACTGCCCAATGTTGAGGCACATATCCGTAGGCCTACCTTTCCATGGTGTGATGTGCGATTTCTTCGCTTGTTGGAAATGGTTATTTTAGATTTTCTACCCATTTTCTCGCTTACAAATTCCAAGCAACGAACATGTTTGCCTCTTCAAAGTTCTGTTGTTCCGATTCGAAATGTAAACCTTAGCACCAGCACATATTCAGTTATCAGTTACTTCAAGATCGTAACTTTCGAATAACGTTACTCGTTGAGTTACGTTTTCATACATCGTATTATTATAATAAATGAAAAGCAAAGGTAATTTCAGCTGGTTGTGGTTGCTGCGCTACAGTAGGAAACGACAGGGAATTCACCGCATGCTAGGGCTATGTTGTCGTGTAACGGGGCGGCAGACAGGAATTTGAATTCGGCGAGGCTGCATTAACATAACACTAGACCTGTGAAGCGAAATGAATAGTGCGGAAGATTTGAAAACTTATTTTTGATCAAAATCGACGGAAGTATATATGTACTTCTGTGATCAACGTCACATACTGTACCTAGCCAGATTAATTATAGTGTAATAACGTTTGTTTTAGAGGTTAGTTAGTGCATTGCTTGTATTATTTATTATATTGCCTTTATGTTTACAGTTAGGATTTCAGGACATGGGTATTGGTGGTATGTTTAGTATGGGGAATAATCAATTGGTTGATATTGGAGATGGAAGGGTGTCCTTGGCCAGTGGAACAATATACTAATCGGCTCCTGGAAAAGCAGGACTAGCTCATAGACTGGGCTGAGTCTGCTCAGCCACACGAATGAGTCTCCCTACATACAAATAGAAAAATGCTATCTATGGCTGTTACAGTTTCCTCCCCTTTCAACATTCAGGAAGGACATGACTAACTTTTCTTGTTTCCCCCCTCCTTCCAGTCCCCTTGTTCCCCCCCCCCCTTTAACTCCTCTTCTCATAACTCTCTTCCACCCTTTTTTCTCCACACCTTTCTGTCTTTGTCCTTCTCCAGTTTATTCCCTATCCCCTTCCCTTAATCCTCTCTTTGTCCCTCCACTGTTTATCTCCTACCTCTCCTCTTCCCCGGTTGGTTTCCTTATTTCTTCTCTCCATCCCTTGTCTACTAATCCCCTTTCATCCATCTCTTTGTGTTCACCATGCTCATTAACCTGTCTGTATTTTGTATGTTTTTGTCCCTTCTGTTACTGTTACTTGTCATTTAGCCTTTGAAGAAGATCCTGCTAGGATCGAAATGTCAGGCCAACTTACTCTTACACATTCTCCTACACAGGCTCTCTAGAGGATAAGCAGTTTCAGTGGCGTAGGAAAGTACTTTTGAGTGGGGGGGCTGAAGACTGATGGCCGGCCTGGGGGAGGGGTCTTTTTTTGGATTTTTTTTGCATTTCCAGGTGGCCTCAGATGCAATTTGGTGCAATATAGCACACTTCAACACCCACTCCATTTTGTAAATAATTTTGCATTTTCACCTGGCCTTAGATGCAATTTGGTGCTCCAAATGAGATTTTTTTTCTCATTTGGAAATGAAAAAGGGGTTTTCTGACTTGCGGAGCGGTGGGGCGGAATGATACTTCCGCCCCACCATATTTTTCACTGGGGGGGCTGGAGCCCCCCCAGCCCCACCGGTTCCTACGCCCTTGAGCAGTTTGCTAACAGTTTTAGTTTATTTTGTTTTCCTTTCTACATACATAGAAGCCGGCGCAATCACAGGAACAAATCACTCATAGCATGATGAATAGTAAGGATGGACCCAGTGCTTTTGGCAAACAAATAATCGATATTTGTAAACGATATTTGAATTTTAGATTGTATGTTGTTCTGTCGTGTTGGTTTTTAGGTTCTAACTTCAATTGGAATTTTCACTTTTTAGCATTCAAATTGTAGATTTTGTAGTCAATCTGATTTATCGCTTTATGCTTCACCAGTTCTTATATTAGTTTTTCGATCTCATATTCCTGTATGTAGATGGTATTTGAATTTACTGTTTTTTCTATTTAATGTTTTATGTCGTATTTTCTAGATTGTTTGTAAAGCGCACAGATGCATCGCACAAAGTGCGCTATATAAGATTTTATTTACATTACATGCCTCAACAAAGGCTAGACTAGCCCATGGAGTTCAGTTCAATTGGATCTAGAGTAATGAACTTATGTTAGTATCTCAAAGTTATTTTAACCACTGAACGTAGTCTTGTACATACTTTCTTGACAGGAATGTCAAAATACAAAATTGAGAGCCCCAACCCTTGCCAACCACACAGTATAGCTACATTACATTAAGTCTGTACAACAAAGAATCTAGTTCACAATAGATCAGTTCATGTGCACAGAAGTAATAATCCAGAAAAGTGTTGCAACCACTCTTAGTGGTGAAAATTCAATATTGTTGTATAAGAAAAAAAATATTTTTAAAAGAGTCAGGAGGAAAGAAAATCTTGAATGAGTATATCATTATGCTTTGTATTATATCTGGAAACTTTGTACTTTTGCGCTATAGAATTAGCTGTCACCGAGTTGAATCCCATTTTATGATTATTATCCATTTCTATGCAAAATCTAGACACCACTAGCATAAACGAAATTATGGTCCACATTGGAATATTCTTCTTTCCCTTTTCCAAGGGCACCCATGCTCTTAAGTGACCAGATGACATTTGCACTTGTATATTTGAACACATTTGTGAAGCACTCAATCCAAAAAAGACTTTGTCATAAACTAAAACTGATCAAAACTGCAACCAAACATCATTGCTAGATTTACAATTCATGATCATGGGGGGGGGGGGGCGGAGGGAAGGGGTTGGTTAACAGCTTTGGTAGAGGTATACCCCAGTCCAGTAATAGCATGTGGGCTTATCATCTCCTCACAATTCAAACAGTAGCTAATCCAACCCTGAATGGAGTTTCACTCAAACATCCAAGAAAATTGCCAAAATATGAGTAACAATGATGACATTTGTTAGTTAAACATCTTTATTTGAAACACAGAAATTTCATGCTTATATAAATGTTGTGCAACATACGATTAAAGTGTGTATTACAAATTTTGTTTGAATATATGTGAATTTGGGTGCTGAACGTCATACCAAGGAGGAAATGCACACTGAATGGTGCTAACTGAACTATGTTCTCTACAATGGAATCACTCAGTATGCGAAAATCTTCACCAGCTCTGTGACACCTTTGAAGCAAGGGATACGATCTTGGAATATTAATATACTAGAAGGGGGGGGGGGGGGAGATAGCAAGAAATTGTTTATTAAGAACTGTAACAACTTCCCAAAATCTTTTTATCTCTCAGTTTTTGGTTTTTTTTCGACAGGGTACCATCTTCCTTCACCAGTATTATTTCTCTATGAAGAAAAAGAATGAAAGATATAATTTGGAAACTGGATAATATCCATCCAACAATTGTAATTCATTGCTTTTTGTTGGAATAACCTTTTAATTATTCCAGGATTACACAGAAAAGTTCATAATATTAACAATTTTCTAGCAAATGCATTAAATATTGAGTTTGAAAAATTTTCCTCAATGTTGCTTATAGCTTGCAAAATTCCTAAATACTTTAGACGTTATTTTGCATCACACATGCCTGCAAAATATAGCAGAGGTTCAACTGACTAGACCTTCATACAATAATTAAGCATATCCTTCTTTACAAGGCAAACAACTTGTTGCTTGAAAGATTAATTAATGAAAAGAAAAAATGTGCTTTACATTTAAATGAAAGAGAAGTTCTTAAATGATAATCTTAGTAATGCAGAGTATTCAAAAATCTAGTTTGAAGATGTGAGAAAAGTCACAAATGCCATTCAGTTTTTCATGAGTAGTAAAAAAAAAACTGATTGTTACTGAAAGACTGCATGATGAAAACATAAGGGCCAGTGATCCTCTTCCCACACTAACGAAGTAACAATTAATTGTTCATACCACACTAACCAGGTAACAATTAATTGTTAATACATCAAGAACAATAAATTGACCAGCTTGTCTTTTCTCTTTACTCTTGATAAAGAACCAACATCACAGATCACCATGACGATAAACTTTCTCCTTCACGATACAGATGGCCAGAAGAAATGCCACAAATACGACTGCAAAGATGTGATATTTAGTCACAAAATATTTTCATCCAGAATTTTTATTGTGGCTTGGATGATCAATTTCATTGATGAAAGTTAATTGTAGGTGAAAATTGAAGAAAATAAATAAGTCTAGACAACATTATCCAATACGGAGGCAGGAAGTGAAAAACTAGTTTTTGCATATGGTGTCTAATACTCTGGGACCCTCAGCTAATAATCTACAAGGTCAAGATATAGAAAGCTGAGTGTGGCCAGGTTGTCAAGTTCTTGCACAGAAAGCTTTTAGGAAGTCTAAAGCTTGTGGAGACCAACCAAATTAGCTTGCCAATCTAGTGTATGTAATATGTGGAGATAATGTATGAAGCATGATATCTTGGCTCCAAAAAACTTCCCTATATTCTTACAGATATGTGTCAACACCACATTATCACAATAATCACAACAATGCCCAACATTGTTTTCGACAAATTTTTCCAACGATTACATTAAACGAAAAGTGATCATTAATTAATGTTCAACATACTGGTTTCTGTCAAAACATTTTGTGGCTCACCTTCAAACAGACCCTGACAGAACTGTCTTTCTGTAATACATCTTTTTTCCTAAATGGCATTTTGACATTTGGAAAACTGATTACCGAATACCATGGTAGTAATACCTCAAAACATCCAATGATTTTGATGACCAAGATGATGCGCGACTCTAATTTCCAGGGCATTACGACTTACCTTATTGGATACCTAAACCTAAAATAAAAACTGTTTCTTAAAGGGAACATAAACCTTTTGCCCAAAAATGCATCAAGATATTCAGCTCAACTTCTATGAAGATGTGGGAAACTATTTCTGAATTCCTTTCTGGAGGGAACGTCAACTTTAAGAAAGCTGCTTTCGAAAACTGATATACAAATACATCGTAAATGGCAGTATATATCGTATCAATGACATCAAGAATTTATACATGCAGCTCACAAAATACACAGAAGCCAATAAAAATACATACAAAAAACTTATGATACAGTGAATGTTTTCCATGGAAGCAAATATTTTTTCTTTACTTTCACAACAAAACTTATGCTTTTAACTCTCATGTTTCCTCAATTAGGGAAAGAAACCCTTTTAATCTTTTCTTCTTTTTTTTTTTTTCTTCTCCTTGTTTTTCTACTGTTTTGTTTAGTATTTTAGTACTCTGTCTTCCAGATGTATGGCAATTTTACAGGCAATATTCTATTTCTCAATTTCTCCTTTTGCTGATTGCTTCAAATCAAATAATTTGTTATCTGTTGTCTGGAAAAGTTATAAACTGTACAACTGTAAGCAATAACAGGCATTTCACTATGGAAATCACAGTAGGATCAACATAGGGATAAGGTTGTACTACACAAACAAAACTGAAGGAAGTGTACAATCAATCATTCACTCACTATACAGCTTCCACATTTTCTTCCAAATCTTGCAGCTGTAGCAAGGATACAGTGACTATAGCACAAACCGCTGTAGACGAGCCTGTCAGTCGTTTCTTTGAAACATATGAAGACAAGCCCGTCGGTCATTTTTTTCTTTCTTAAAGAGCTGTAGGCAAGCCTTTCAAGCTTTTTATTCTCTTGTTGAAGCTGATATGAGGCATCAGAAAGCTTACACTGTTACCTGTTTCTCCTAGCAACCAACACTTTACTTTCGTTACAAACTCAAGAAGTCCTTGATGATTAACATTGTTGTGAATAGAGGACTTTTCTTCACTAATAACTGCAGAATTATCTGCCAACAGATTATTCCTATATACAGCCATTTTCTTGGCCTCAAGTACCCCCCCCATCCCCTCCCCCAAAGTTTTTCATAACATTGCAGCTGTTTCAGCCACACTTCAACTCTAAACCAGACTGACTTTCCATCATTAAAATATCCTCAATAAATTTTCAGCAAACATTAGATTGTTCTTATTATTACTATTATCGTTATTATTCTTAAATCCATCACTATTGTGTTATTCAAACAGAGGATTTTTCTTTCAAAAGTTCACACCGTCATTTCTTCCAATACTGTTTCTCCTGCTGCACAAAGAGTTCATAAATTTCCTTTCAGCAATTGTTTCAGGAAATAGCTTTCACATAAATTATAAAATGGATTTATACATTCATGTTTTCCTCCTTCACTTCTTTTATAAGTAAACTGTTTTGAAGAGACAACTTTTTCTGCTGTCTTGAAATTCATTCTTGTCTAATTCCTTTCAAACCCTTGGGGTACAGATCCTTTCAAAGAAGCTATCACGCTGATCCATCACTAGTCATTCTTCTTCCTCGGATCTCTTGAAGAACCTGGCGAATTAGTAAAAAACTTGTATGCTGGACCGTAGACCTATAGAAGGGACGAAGAGACAAAACAAAGGGCATGAAATAAACAGCAGAATGATTTATCGGAGGTTTCGGCATATTTTGGTGACGTGAAACAACGTTTACAAGTTCTGCTAGCTCTAACTACTCTTAGGACACCAACACCACGACTAGCTGAAATACATATATACTCATCTTCTGGTAAGATAATACAACGTTACATAATGGAACTAGAGGTAAGGGTGAAAGGGGGGTTGGGCAGGGGGGAGGTAGACTGATAGTTCCAAAGCTTCTGGATATATGCTGCTGTTTGACCCTGTACCACTCACCTGTAACCAGACAATATCTGCAGTGGAGTCCACGAATGCCCCTATACTCAAGTACTGTCCAGTGTAACGGACGTAGCACCAGACCATCAACGCCATGACTGATGTACCCAGGACGAGGTTGGCTAAGTTTGACAGGGAATAGACACCCAAGAGTCCAAAAATTACAGAGAGCAAATACATTATCACCATGGTGACCACCAGGGTGATAGGTGTGCGAGCTACATTAAATAAATTCTTGCTCTCATTGTTCTTCTCGTAATGAGCGTGGCGATCCTCAATGTCTTTGATCAGATTCTCCTTGTACGTGTCACTGAACTCCAGCCCTCCCATTTTAGGAGTCACGTCAAATGTCTTCAGAGAGGCGGCAAGAATCATCTGGTGGTTGTTCTCTAATTCTTCTGGTCCAATGTAAGGTTTATCTCCTCCACAGACCTGAAGGGTGAAATCAAAAACAAGAGACCACAGCTTGTGAAATTAGAGTTTTAATTAACCGCTAAGAGGTTCGCATACCCTAGTGAGATATAAATCTGTTATTGTTCCAGACACCCCAAAACTCACTGGTTTGGGTATTTACGAACGACGATACTTACCTGTCTCCTACAACACTAACACACATTTCCTAGTCTACCAAGACGCCACTGGTATAATTTTAGCACTGCGCCCCCGGTGACCTCTCCCACAGGTCACCACGCACTCTCTCTTCCTTCCGAATTTACCATTCCGAAGGAAAACGCGTGTTTTTACGACTCTGTTTTCACTTACGCCAAACTGACGTTTTCATACCCTAGTGAGATATAAATCTGTTATTGTTCCAGACACTGCATTTCTCATAACCAGTATCACAGAAAAGGAACTGTGAACAGAAGATAGATAGAATAAAAAAACTTATTTGACTGATATGACTACACAAGCTTACTTTGTCCATTTCTGTGTTATACTGGTCCAAAGCCAATGCTACTGCTGCCAAGTTGTTCGCCTCTGAGGTGGCCTAGAAGGAAGATAATCAAACAGTTAA
>KN890981.1:63967-78923 GCA_000934455.1 Apostichopus parvimensis
GTTTTTGAGATATTTTGAGTGGCCCAAGGAGGAGAGGGGGTCATGGCAAATGGGTGTAGCCAAGGTAAGTGTGAGTGTTGCTCACCATGTCCTTGCTTAATTTTGGGTATTACGTTAAAATGTCCAGAATTCTCCCGAACTATGAACCAAATTGGTAGAGGTAATCAGCAAGTGCTGGTGAGGAAAGCATAAATTTCTGACAGGTGCTGGTCGTAAGAGTGAGAGCCGGGCCATCATCAACCACCACACAATCAATCATCACCAACCACCACACATACAAACATCACCAACCACCACACATACAAACATCACCAACCACCATACATTCCTACATCACCAACCACCATACATGTAAACATCACCAACCACCACACATACAATCACCACCATACATACCTACATCACCAACCACTATACATACCTACATCACCAACCACCATACATAACTACCTCACCAACCAACATATATAACTACCTCACCAACCACCACACATACAAACATCACCAACCACCAAACATACCAACCACCATACATACATCACCAACCACCATACCTACCTACATCACCAGCCTCCAAACATAACTACATCACCAACCACCACACATACCTACATCACTGGTCATAGCCATCATGCTTATGATGTCTTTCAACACTTGTAATACTGCTTATAAAACTAAACTTGTCTAGAGCCAATCATATACTAGCCTAGTAGTCTGTGTGTCCCCTTACATTATTACACATAAATGAATCTCTCCCGGTGAGTGGACCTAGTCCCATGGAACACTTATTACAGTGATCCACTCATACATACCTGCTAATCTACCATCATATTCCTTCTGTCTTGCAACTGCTAATCCGGGGTGAGGCATTAGAAAACAGCTAATTTTCTCAAAACATGACCTGATATGTTTTCGGACTTCTTGTAATTCTTCGTGTCTGCTTCTTGTGTCCTGATAATTAGAACACAAAATTCTTATTATATCTTAGGTCTGAAAAGAGAGCTTTCACAGAATATAGTAGTAAAGTAAATCCTACACTATAATATGATCACTCACACACACACACACACAAAATGTAGGTCAGTTGCAACAGCAACAAAAACAGACATTCTTTCACCAATGACATGTATAACTGGAAGATGACGCTGTTCTCATTGGCTGTAAGTAAAATAATAATTGGTCATGAAGGAGAAGTGACAGCTTTCAACAAAGGGGACCTTTCAAGTTTTGGAAGAATCCACCAGTTATTTTTAGAAAGTAAGGGCCAAATAATAGAGCATGTACAATGTGCCAATGCCTGCTATTATAACTAACAGCATATCTTTAAACACCAAATGGGTCGTTGCCTGTGGGTATATAGAATATGCTGCTGAATTGTCTTAGGGTTTACTTCAGAGCAAAGAGCCTAAACTATATGATCTTGTAAAGAACCCTTCTCCTTCTGTAAATTTTCTTTATATAATGCCAGTTTTTACCACATGCAGTGATAGGCGCAAGATTTCAAAGGTGGGGGGTGGGGAATTGGGTAGTTCATCTTCTAAAGTTTCCACCAACTGATTTAGGAAGGGGCATGAATGTTTATGGAAGGGAAAGAGGGGGAATCAAGGATATTACAAATGAGGGGGTGACCCTTGGCTGGTTGAAGATCACTTTCCTATAGGGGATTGGAGTCAAATCCGCTCTAACACCCCCCCCTCCCAGAAAAAAAGTTTCAATGTCAAATTGTGAATTCTAGGACATCTTAGGTCTATAAATTGCTCTAAACGAAACACTGTGCTAATAAATATCCTTGGTTTATCTTGTACGGTTGAAAAGGGAGGTTACACCTGTATCAGTACGTCTAATTCTGGCTGGAAGTAGAAAATTCCCCAAAGCGGTCCCCGACTGAACAATCCCCCGACTGAACAATTCCCCGACTGAACAATCCCCCAACTGACAATGGGTGGTGGCCATGCCTGCCACCACCCCCTGCCCCCCCCCCCCTCACTGACGAGATGTGTTATTTGAAGCAATCAAGTCTTTTTTATCTGGGAATAGCTTGTGAGCTTCCTTATAAACTAAACTAACCCTTTTAAACAATTACATCTTAAAATGAAGAGTATTACAAGTATCACATGAAATTACATGGAAGAAGAACGGGGTTACAAATACTACTTGTTACTACGTTTCTTTATGGTATAAAGTTAATGAAGTGTTTTGATACTTACATCTAATTTTCTGTCTAATATCAGTTGGCCTCCAGCTTCCCCGTAGGCATATTCATACGGATAACTCCAGTCACGTACCAAGAAAAGTAAACACTGCGAAAGAGAGAAAACATTTAATCTGTGAAACTAATTGCAAAGACATTTGGAAAACAGAAATGTTTATCTTCTTGATATGGAAGTGCGTGTCATATTTTAAGGGTGGGTTTGTTGAATATGTAAACAATTTGGAGGTTAGTATATATATTTGAATGACAAGTCCTAAAGAAGTGAAGATTGGACCACTGTGACTTGACTAAGTAACCAAGAGCAAACCTCACTTATGACTTACATAATGATTTTTGTGCTTAAAGTTAAAAGGAGTTGGAAAAAAAAAACGGACAAAATATACAGCAATTATGAACAAACTTGAGATTGAAGTTGTGTAAATTTAGCCTCGAAATGACAAAATTGTAGTAAAAACCACCTACTGGACCTCAAATGGGATAAAACGTAATACAGAAATCAAATGTTTGGGTAGCACTATGAGATAAACAACACTGATATATCGGCATCTTTCATTCTAGGGTTTGTGGATTTTAGGGAATACCTTTAATTTTTCCAATCTCTTCACTGCCCTTATCCCCACTCTCCCTAAATGCGAATAGGACCAAGGGGTGATCGCCTTCCATTGTGAGCCGGAAGGGAAAGTTTCAATTTGAAAACTCTTTACATTCAGTCTGGAAGAAGAATTATTTGACTATTCCTCTTGTACATTCCCCTTTCCAACCACACACCAAAATTCAAGAGTATTTGGTAGCACAACTTTGCATCTACACCTTATTGAAAACCTAATGTATAGTGTAAGTATGCCTCAGAATGCAACATCTGACACCTAAAAGTTTTTATGGAGGACCCGGGTCCACCCTGCATGGGAGTCGCCTACGATGACCCCATGCCCACACCACCTCCTTTATGAATCCTCCATTTGCCGCTGGACTTTCCATTGAGGTTCCTGCCACCTAGCTAAATCAGTCTGAGATTTTCCCCCACCCCTACCACACCCCTTTGAAATCCTGTGCATACCATTGCATAGGACTACCTACATATGGCATTACTGTCTACATTCCTACTCAGTTCACCAATCTTTTGATTATTCACATCGTATCTCTATGGCTTGCATGCTACCACACAATACGACAAGCCAACCTTTATTGATTGATTGATTCTTGAACATTTTAGGAGAAACAAAAAGAAATAAAAGAACTTTATAGTAACACATAAACACTTCTTCTTGCCAACACATGATTAGCTTTATTTGACTCTGGGCCTTCCATTAAGGTTCAATGCCAACTACCTAAATCAGTCCGAGGAAATTTAGAGTTTTCCCCCACCCCACCCCTTTGAAATCCTGTGCATGCCACTGCATAGGACTACCTCCATATGGCATTACTGTCTACATTCCTACTCAGTTCACCAATCTTTTGATTATTCACATCGTATCTCTATGGCTTGCATGCTACCACACAATATGACAAGCCAACCTTTATTGATTGATTGATTCTTGAACATTTTAGGAGAAACAAAAAGAAATAAAAGAACTTTATAGTAACACATAGACATTTCTTGCCAACACATGATTAGCTTTGCACCGTAAGGTACCAATAGCCATTTGTTTGTATCTGGTGGATCAAGTTTTATGTAATATCACAGTTGATTTGAGTCAGTGCTTCATTCTCGAGTCCCGTCTCAATTCGCCGGCTGGAATCATTCAACATTTCAAGGATTAGTGAACTTGAATTATGACTCATTTATAGCACTGTGTCGTTAACATTCCTTAAGACTGACTCTATAGCTTTAGAAACGAAGAACGCAGAGTGACCAAATTTTGATTAAAACTCGAAATGTGCACATTAAAAAAAAAAAAAATGGAGTATGGAAACTATAATGTCGAGACGGGTATTTTACAGTAGGTACTGCACAATATCACCGATACTAAGTACTGTATGGGGGGCACTGTGCACAGTAGATAAAAAGGAAAAGCATCAAGGAAACAAGAGAATTATACAACTTTCACACAACCGCATCGTTTCATAATTCATCCTCGTTTACTACGTTTTCCTCAAATTTTAGCCACCGACCTGGAAAGGTTTCTCTTTCACTTCTTCTTTCTCTAGGGCGAGACGGCCGTACTCTGTGAATAACTGGAGATGGTGAAGGTCATCCTCTTGAATATTCTGACTAAGGTTGAAAGTCTACACCATGAAGAAATAAGAAAAAAGGTGTTTTATTAGAATATAAGGCACAGACCCAGAGGGTGTGGCACCATCCACACCTCCCCCACCCCCTCCCGCCCAATTGAAGGTAGTTATAAGCACAAATTAATCTTGTGTAGACCTAATTATAGACCTTATTTAGAGCCTAAATAATTTGGAATGTTGTACATAATTTGCATATAAAAACAATATTTTACAAAAGAGCTTAGAATGATATGTAGAGTTGGAAAACCACATGGACAGTCCACATGATGATGCAGATTATTAACAACAAAATGGGAAATGTAGTCGATGTTCACGAGGCACTCTAGTATATTTTAACCCAATTTTGATATTCCTAGAACAGTCACAATGGGGAAATTTCATCACAAGCATTTCCGAAAATCTTAGAAAAAGAGTGATAATTTTCTCTCAAGTTGTAAATTGAATATTTTTGGGCAAAGATTTTTCCCAGCACTTGCTTCCATTTTATTTTGTGGGATCACTCACCTGTACTGAGCTAACCATTGTACTGAGAGCAAACACCGTCGCACAATCCTTCACTGTCGACTCTGTGTCAAAGGCACCCTGAGTATCTAACAGCATCACTGCAATCTAGGGCGAAAAAAAAGAAAATAAGTTATGCACTTATCCATTTATTTGCCAAAAATGCACAAGGTGCCAACACATGAAATAATATCATACCTCCCTTTTACTATTGCATCAAGTTCCCTTCCAACCTCCCAACCCCCCCCCCCCTTCATCCAAAAGGTCCAACAAGATGTAAGATAGCTCACTGGTGGACTTGGAAAGATTCAGATATGGGTGAAAAGACCCAACATAGATAGCATGGGGAAGCAGTGTACAGATGGTACTGTGCAGACATATCAGCGAGTAAACTGTCTGTTAATACAGTATTTGCTCTGTTTAACGGCTGACATATAGGTAAGCCTGTCTGACACTAAACTTACCTCCTCTCCTTCCACTATTTCACAGATAAATAGTTTATTCCAGGCCCAGATTCCTGTCGTCTCCCTCTCTGAGCCGCCTCTCCATGAAAACCCAGTGAGTGGTTCATCATCCTTACCCAGCCAATCTGTGGCTCCCTGAGATAACAAGCAAAAACCATTTATTTTCACCATCAAGAATTGTTGTCTTCACAATTAATAACAATAGTTCTGTAAGATTTCTTCTCAGCATAAACTGATGTTCCCTGTTAAGTCAATACATTTAACAGAAACCATTCTAGAGTACTGAAACATTGATACATATCTGCACTCAGTTAATACCTCCAGGGCCCCCCCCCTCCCCCTGTCTGATGACTAACCTCAGATCCCTTACAGTCCCTCAGAGTATCTGCCAAGTTAGCTGGATGGTTTATGGTGGTACAGTACTTATATTGTGGATGTCAAACAAATCTAAAAGGTGTAGTTCAGCTCCCAACTCTTCAATCTGATCATATTGAAAAAGTACCATAATTTATAGATAGTAGATCTATACAATGTACGCAATTAATATCTATCACGTTAGGGCAGAAATCTTGTAACATGATTTTCTCAGACTTTACAAAGTTCCTTCATCTTGTCATGGCACGGTCACCAAGACCGCCAAATGATCGCATTGCCAAACTTCATAATTCATTCTGTCCATCAATGCTCCCTCATGTGTGAGAAATGGTGACTGGTTTAAGAGCAGCGTTAATAACCCTCCACAACACGTGTACACTGACATACTGTTTATGGCTTTATGTACAGTAATACCATATCAATCACACATACTGTATATGTGTAGAGTAATACTATACCAATCACACATACTGTATAGAGTAATACGATATCAAGCACACATACTGTATGCTCTAAGCAGAGCATCAATGTATCGAAGGACACAGGTCTGTTATCAGTCTGTACATGGTATGATCATGTTTGTGCAATTAAACGCTGTACAATATTCAATCCTTATTCCCAACTACCGTGGTCGTTTCCTACTTGATTAATTTAAAAGATCGCACAAAAAAAAATATGTGTTAATCTCAAAGGTCTGTTAAAGTAGGTCACATTCCGTACATAACACCAAAGGGCACAACAGACGAAACATTTGGAAATGATACTTTTAGTATTGCTTTTCATCTGTTGAATATTTTGTCATCAAAGAGTATAAAACAGGTTACTAAGCAAATGAGTTTGAGCGCAACACTGATACATTAACGTTATAGAGCAGAACCAGTTCAACCATGAATGATGTTCTTAAATCTTAGAAACTTTATTAAGTCAATACAACCTTGGGTCAAACAGGTTGTTTTTTTTTCTCTTTTCTGCGTGGTCCCCATACAGATCGTAACACTGGAAGTCTGGAACCCCAACTTATGGAATTACCCATATATGTTCCCTTTACACAAATAACCATATTTTAGTAAACAAAATTTTCACTATATTCATTTACTGAATATTTATCATGAATATATTGCATGGTCTTCGGTGCATTCTTTATTTCCTGTGCATGCATCTCAAAGGAATTCGTAAAGCTACCTAAACCTATTTTTTTTTTCCTTTAACAGCAAACAATGGAAATCATTAATTGCATTTGGATATTGTAATCTGTTATCAACCTGGATCTCAAATTTACTAAACATATGTTCCTAATCTTGTAGATCTCACAATACAAAGCTACTACAGTACACTATAAACTCAGTGTGTGCCCTTGCTAACACCATGTCGGGACACACCTGGCTGGTTTAATCATATGTATTCCATATTGAGAAGCTTTTGCTTAGGCATACGACAATTATGAATACAGTGATTTGATGAGGATAATGTTGCAATGGGCATTGCATTTTATGCAATTCTCCTTTTTTACTTATGATTTCAGTATTGGCTTCTGTTTTCATCAACTGGTTTGACAATTTATACTATTCCACAGTGATACAACCATTGGCTGCAACATATAGGTTGTAAACACCAAGAATTTTTACAGGAAAAACAGGCTTCATTAACATCTGATACTGGCATCTTTACCACAGTTCTCTCCCCCAAACCCACCACACCCTGTACACACCACACCCTGTCCCCACCGAACCCTGTCCCCACCGAACCCTGTCCCCACCACCCTATCCCCACAACACCCTGTCCCCACCACACCCTGTCCCCACCACACCCTGTCCCCGCAACACCGTCCCCACCACAACCTTTCCCCACCATACCATGTCCCCACCACACCCTGTCCCTGCCACACCATGTCCCCACCATACCCTGTCCCCACCACACCCAGTCCCCACTGTGTGGGGACACTGTTCACTCTACTAGATGTATTTTGCTTTATATGAATGTTGATCTCTCTGTGCATGATCACAGCACTATATGTAGCTCTTTCAGAAACAACAATATGGAACATGTTCTATCCCTGGTGGGAGGGGGGAGAAAAAGCCTTCTTTGAACATCCATTCCTTCTGTTCAAGTTTCTATACACATGAATAAGCAATGGACCCTATAAAGCTTCTTATGATGTTATATAAACTGTTAGCTTCCAGGTAATACTACCCCCTTCGGGCAGATACTACATAGCCTCCAATGTACTATATATCGTTTGTGATTCATTAGTCACACACAGATCTTTTGATCTATGATTCCCTATCAATGGTATCTTGAGGCAATCACACATCTATGCATTAAACCCACTTATTGATTTGTAAGCAGACTAATTACCCTCGTTCAGTTGCCAGATACATAGAGCAAACTTTTCATTACGGTACAATATGTTTCTGGTCGCACAAAATTTGATTATAAGAACTTCAATAACTGTGGATTCTATTTTGAGTAGGTTGCCAACTACCATATGATTGAACAATGCATAGACATACTGTACAAATATACTACTACTGTACATACTACTATGTAGTGGAATATAGTCTTTCACCTGTAATATGTACAGTACAAGAAAGCAGGGTATCAGAAATTTACATAAATTTGATGAGAGTCACTTGAGCAGACAGACACAGTACACTATGTAAATTACACTGTGCGTATTGTACGCGAGATATATGTTCTAAGCGTATTAAGGAATCAAATATCAATTGGCACATCATAATTCATTGATATCATTGCTTTCCAATTTGTAGGTTTCGGGAGTTTTCAACATCTACTGCAACATTTGGTAAAATTAAAAACCCTAGATAATAGACAGGAAGCACTAAGAAAATCCAGGGTTTGATCCGTAGTGCTAGCCATCTTTACCAATGTTGCGTATTAAGGAATCAAATATCAATTGGCACATCATAATTCATTGATATCATTGCTTTCCAATTTGTAGGTTTTGGGAGTTTTCAACATCTACTGCAACTTTTGGTAAAATTTAAAAAGTCTATAATAGACAGGAAGCACCAAGAAAATCCAGGGTTTGATCCGTAGTGCTAGCCTTCTTTACCAATGTTGTGTCAGGGGAAAGTATTAAGGTGTACCGTACATTAAACACAATTACAAAACCATCATGTGAGTATATTACAATGTACTTTACATCTATCACAAATAAACTGCTGAACTTAACAAAGTACTGTAGTGAACAAAGTAGTGAACAAAGTAGTGAACGACACTTACAGATATAAGACAGCTCAGTCACTCAATTGTAGCCTGGTCAAAGGTACATGTACAGATGAATTCGACCAATTGAAAAGCTATATTATACCTGTATGCTTTTCTTACCAAGCATTTTTTTTTAATTTTTAATAAATTTTCAAATTTTTGGTAGCAGTTTTGAAGACTCGGCACATTATTTCTTATGGTCTCCAAACTTCCCTACTGTATCATAGGCATAGGGGGTGGGGGGGCTGCAGCCCCCCCCAACCAAAAGTTTGTATGAAAATTCAGGCAATATGCTGAGAATTTTTCGGGCACCTACTGAAAGAAGAAATATTTTGCAATGTGTTTTTCAATGGTTAAACTTATATTATTATTATCATCATTATTGTAACGACTGCCCCAATAATTCTAACCAATATGGAAGGATAATAAAACAGAAAATAATTGTATGTTATTGGCATGTGATGTAATAACCGATGAATGCCTATATGATATGCACATTAACATGTTGAACGCGCGAGGAGCGCGCGAAAAATGGTTATATTTTTCGGGCAAGTCGTTACAGCCCCCCCCAAATCAAATTAGGCTCCTACGCCTATGACTGTATGTACAAAAAGTACTACACATTTCTGCCCTTGTACAGCAATATCCCCATGTTGGTGAGCACCTTGCAATGCGATGCTAGATGGCTGATTTCCTGCTCTACTCTGCTAGTACTGACTATTCTATAAACCACAGAGGCTTGTACTAACAATGTACAAGACCTTCACTTCTAGCAGAGAAACAACATCGACAGCAAAACGAAAGCACAGATACAGAATGCACTGTGATTACTATAGCATGCAATATAATGCTTCTCTCTGAGCTTATATGCAGGAATGAAGTACTTGACCTATCACAGATAAAGGTTGTACATTTATGTACAGTGCAAATAACTGCTGATCACTTCACTTGGTTGCAACAGAACAGGTCAATTTGTGTCAAGTTAAAGTACCAGAATGTAAGCACTGCAGAAACATTTCTGATGTCAGTTTTACGGGACTTGTATGCATGTTAAAGTTCATGGGGGGGAAACTAGGTACAAACCCTACAAGTTCTGAAAATATGTTTGAAAACTTACCCTGAAAATGATCAAATCTGACAACTCATAGACAACCCCTTTAAATTTATCAATGAGTGACATTTTCAACACAGTTTTGATGGCTGTACTACCCCTTTGAGGAAGTTCTTCATCACAAAGACTTCAGTCATAAGACTATTAAGTCATATCCATTTACATTTAAGTGGGCCAATCGCCACTGTGACACCTGAATGTTAAACAGGAGTGGATAACGCTGATCTCGGGATCTCTTAGGATCAGGGAAAATTAGATTTCAATGAGAGAGACTCTCCTGGCAACAAAATGGGAGAATCACGAAACAAAGACAAATGACTTCCTGGAAGTAATGAATATCTCTCAATGAGAAAACATACCACATACTGTAGGAAGCTTGACCATCCTTCACTATTGGAACTATCGTGTTTTCATGCTTTTCAGACTTTGCCCTCTGCTGGGCCCAAATGACCTTTGACCTCACCCACAAAAAAAAATGGTCCATCTAAATCACTATGGTGCATCCATTTGCCATGTGCATGTACAGCGGCAATCTACTGTGTCATCCTTAAAGATAAAGTGTCTACAAGCAAAAGGTGTCACACACATACACACACACCAATGTACATACAAGGAAACACTAACTTGAATGCATCGGCTCCGATGCCTGCCTTTGGCATCGGAGCCAAACATGTGTAATTTTGGCTTGCTGTCAAATGCATGCATGGAAAGTTGAGAATATAAATCACATCTTCCAAAGGAACTGTAAACGCCATCCAGTTGTGACAATTTTTTGATTTTTTTCTACACTGGACTGTCACGTCCCGCTTCAGAATACTGGTAGTTCCAGTATGAGCAGTATGAAATACCATGTTTCTATCAGATATGTGTTAGGAACTGTATACATGTACTGTCAAAACGAGTGCTTTGAAGCGTAAAATGGGAGGACAGTTTAGGGAGGTATTAACATTAGGAAATTGTCCTTACTGGCTGGTAACAAACAAGTTTGGTGACCCTGTACAATGGATACTACAAATAACCAGTACTGCGAGTGGTACATTCAAATGATCTGCAACTTAAGCATGCTGTAATAATCAAAAAATCTATAAACAATCAAAACAATCCATCTGACTGAATTTCCAAGACCTTTGTCAATGAAATGGCACACAGAAACACCATACATTACTGACAAAGCACTTTATCTGACAGACGTCGCATTCCATCGTGTAAATAATTGTCAAAACATCCACCCTGGGTCCATGTTTTACCTTTCAAACTTCTTGCTCGTCCAAATGGTAAGACATGGTGTTGGTTGTTTAATACCAAAGTGTCACTGTTTGTGTCTTGGGTTAAAGTCTCAATGATACAGTACAAATTTTACATTCATACTTACATTTCTCGCTAAATAACGGAGAAAAAAGTCAAGGATAAATGACTTTCCTTTCCTGAAAGCGCCGGCCACAGAAAGAACGCAGATCTTTTTATCTTTCACCGCATCGTCACAGAGAATGTTTGCGAGTGCTTCTTCGTTCAACTCAAACAGATGGTCGTCCGAGGTTGTGACTATCTGAACAGGTTCACCCTTGGTAAGGGTGTCAGGTATGGGTGGCATTATATACTGGAATCATATCTGTAATTATGGGGGAAAACAAAGTTATGAGAGGACAACAACAAAAAATCAATTTTATTTGGGATGTTTTTGAGGGGGGGGGGGGGGCCAAACAAAAGGTTATGACTTTGTCATATATACTTACATTGATGCCGGCAATCACATGTGTCGATAATACAAGTTCTATTCACAAGAATGCACCCAATATATATATATATATATATAAAATATGAATCAATACACAGAAACATTTGCGCCGTCTTGACAAAAAATGTCAATTTACTTATTGATTGATTGATTGAGATGTAACTTAGTCCGGTACATTACACAGCTGTAATAAATGTACAATGTACAGATGTATGATATCAACAAAACACATCAGCCTTGTAGTACAAGTTATAACAGCATGAGAATGTATAAGGACTGGTATTAAAAGTGGAATTCACACATTGATATGAGTATGTAAGTACTTATATACTAGATTCCAACATGCTTCGAATATGAGTACAAATCCATCAGAGCAAGTACAGGCGACTATGCCAGTAATACGAGTACAGAAGAGATGCACAACAGGTATGACAACAATGCATCACCTCCTATTGGCAGGAGAGTCTAGGTAAAAGAACAATAAACTGACAGAAATGTAGCTGTTGTGCAATTGCAGACCTGCATATAAATTTATCAAGCAGTTTAACGGATAATTCTTAGAAAAAGATACGTTTAAATGTTGCTAAAACTTTGGGGATCATAAACAAAGATATATATGCTGCTTGCCCTATAAGTACTGTAGTTATTAACAACTTACAATTCATTTGCTCATAAAACACAGACTAAAAACCATCTTCAACATAATTTTGTTCTAAAAAAAATGTAGGCATTATTAAACTTATAATAATAATCATAAATATAATAATGATAATTTTGTTCAAATAGTCTCTGACTCTCTCATCAGGAATTTTATATTCACTGCCAATTCTGCATCCTCAACAGCCGATAGCTGGTACAACGAAACTCGCTGTGCCAAAGATATCGCATCGAACGATATATGCAAATGTGTATTGTATTACTACTGATTACAGTGTTACACCACTTCTGAAGGTCAAACACAAACTAATGTTCTGCCTGGAGTTTCTCATCTCTCATTATTTGTCTCTGTATGTCACTACTGTATAGTAGCGACCTGGCTGTTAGACAGGTTGAAAAGTGAAAACATCACCTGCAATTCTAAGAAATTTACCTCGAGTATTTCATGGTTAGCAAACAGGATGACTGACCTTGTACTGTGCAGTATCATCTCTGTGTAATTGTGTATGGTTTATGCATATTAATAGCTAGACATGCCAAATGATTGCATGCAGAAATTCCTCCTATAATTTCCCCATTATTCTGTGTCATCTACTTAACTGTACTAGATTGATGTATGGCTTTTAGTATCGCTCACATGTATGGCAATTGAACATATTGAACCAGGGAGTCTTTAGGTGAATAACCGTTATATATGTTTAGCAGAGTAAATGAGTAACTAGTAGGATTTCTTTGCTTAAAGAAAGATTATCTGATATGTCACAATAAAACCTTTCATGCATGTTATTATATAGTCCATGTTAATTTTTCAGTTGCCCAATTTAAAGTACAATTGTCATCTAGGCCTACTGTTGTCTGATCTAGAAACAGATGTATTCTAGATACTGTACATGTACATGAAACACGGATGAAAATGAGCATATGGAATCTCTTTCTTTAAGACAATGAAGACAAAGTCCATTGATTAGGAAGTCAAGTGTTCAAACATGGCAGCACTTAGGTGGCATGTCTACTCTTACGATACATGTACCAGTTTAGGCAAGCAATGCAGTACACACTATATGCATTATCACAGATCATGATAACTACTTCTATTATAAAGCACTGACTGCAACTTCAACATAGATACATTACTCAATATATACACCACCCCCTTATCAAAACACTGTAAGATGGTCATCACCATTGATACACCTGAAACCCACAGTTTGATCATAAAACCAGGGTATTTTATACTGGGTTTTAATTTTAATTCTGAAAAGTCTGTTTCCATCTTATATCAGAATCTATTTCTTCACAGTTCATCCAAGTTAAGGTTACTTATTATTTAGCATCTATAGAGCACATATGACAAAAACACTCAAATTTTGCCTTTGTTAATTAATGTTATACTTTAAAACTTGTCTCGGACAACTGATCATGATTTATTTCAGCAGACACCACCACATAGCTTGATCTTCTTATTTCAAAACTAGGCTAGATATAATTAATGGTATTAATGGTGGTGCACAGACAAGATTAATGACTATTACCAGTGCACACACAGAGTATAGGTACTGTAAGACACATACACTTTAGTCCAGACGTTTGTAAAGGTTGAAAATGAACACAAATCTCGAAGAGAGACTTTCCTGGGAGTGAGACAAATCAATTAGTCCTGCACAACAAATAGCTCCTACATGTATGTTATTTCCTTACACTATGTTTATGGAAGACTGTGTCCCGACAATGTTATATACTGTACGATACTGTACGTACCATCTCAAATAAGATTTTCACCTTGCTTCCGTCTGACAAGCAGCTAAATCAAGTTAAGTGCTGGTTGACAAAAGCCATGCGGACAGATCAACAAGGTGCTTAGTACAGAAGTGTGGACAGAGCAATGTCATTTCGAAATTCACAGCTTGATTTGCTTGCTGGATCCAAAAACTGTAGCCAGGATTTGATGATTCAATTTACTAATTTGTTATTCTTTTCCACAGAATGAGCACATATCACAAACACTGATCAACACAATGAGTGTTTGGAATTTTTCAGAACAGTGGGAGATGTTGTAATTCACATATCTTGTTCACAATTAATTCAATATATTAATGGTAAAGTTTTGCCAATGTCTTACAAGGTCAGGACCCCTTGAAGATTGAATCTGAGCCTCACAGCATTTGTTTTTTATATTAAAACCTGTTTCACACCACATACTCACTTGAGTAACTAGGTCACTTCAACAGGAACAAGAATTAGATTTAATATGTCACCGTTAATAACAATTCAGGCATGCAGAATTTGCATTGAATATGTCAATGGTTATTTTATTTTTTGTTGATTTAAACTGCACATTTTTAGCATTTTCATAGGCTTACAATTTTCAATCAACAAGATTGTACTTGTTGATTATGTATAATGCATTATGTATAATGGTATATTATGCAAGGGGGGGGGGG
>KN890982.1:8278-21994 GCA_000934455.1 Apostichopus parvimensis
GGGGAGGGGGTATCAAAATTTGGTAATATTTTGTGAATGCATCTGGCAAGAGCAGAATGAATGATGTAACAAGGATAATTGAGCTATATTTGCCTCCATAATCTACTGAGAAAAAAACAACAATGTTTACATTTTAATGAAAATTCTAACTACAGGAAAAAAGGCCGCCAAGTAAAACATATGTGTCACATTTCAAGGTTGTCATTAGGGCAAAGAGTGCCTATGATAATGCCTCCATTCCTCAAAGACGGCAAATTGATATAGGCCCCATAAAACCACAAAACGGACAGAGGAAATGGATTCATTCTAACATTAGTCGATCACGCGACACGTTACCAGGAGGCAGTTGCCCTCATGGGCGCAGATCCTGGTGGGGACAGCGGGACGCGTCCCCACCAACTTTTTCAGTGGTGGGAACATGATATACCGTGTCCCCACCAATTTGTCTTGACCAAACGCTGCATTTCAAATTCCCCTGTATTAAACTTTGGCGCAGTTTCATCCAGCATTGACATGCAGCAGTTCTCATTTTGTTATATTTATCCACAGTTGTTAAATATTGGACGGAAATCGCATTTGCGGCAGTCTATAATTGTGTCTTCTGGGAGAAGACCCCAGACCCATCGTATACAAAAGTCTACTTGGATTATTTGTCCCCTGATTATTTTTCTGCAGACGCCCATGTATTTCCCAAAACTAAATTTCTAAGCCATGAGATCTAAAATTTAAGGAGGTTTGGGAGCATCATTGGGTCTGGGAAGTGTTATTTCCGGCGATCTGGGAGGTATATTTGCCAAAAACGTTTCCGTACGCTACGCGCGAACCCATGGTCGCGCTCCGCTTAGATAGTATCAGAGAACAGACACGAGTTGCCGAAGATTTAGTCAACGAATATTCAAAGTGAGTGGCCGGAGTACCCCGTGAAGTCCTGACGGATGGAGGAAGCCGATTTACATCGGGCCATAGTGAAGGAGATTAGCAGGCTCATCTACCTGCGCCAACTGACCACTACCTCCATACTACCCACCGTGCAACGGGTTTTGTTTGAGGTGTCGAAAGATACAATGCATAGTACCCTAAATGTGTACATGAAAGACACCACGTTTGGGACAGATATATTAACTCCCTCATGTTTGCGCACAGGGAAACTGCTTTTGCAGCATTATAACGCCTATACGGACGTCTATTACGAGGACATATCGGACGATACTCAGAGAATTGTGTTGTGGCGGAGTCGACGACCAGAAGGTTCGTACGGCATATGAATATCTCAAAGACTAGAAAAAAACGCCCCCCCCCCAAAAAAAAAAAAAAAAAAAAACTACAATTTTGTACAAGTATTCCTACAAAGACAAACATGCAAACAACCACCATACAAGCACGCACTCCACAAGACAAACAGGAAGCAAGCAAAAAAAAAAAAAAAAAAAAACGCCAAAAAAAAAACAAAAAACGTGTTAACTAGAAAGTGAAGAGTTCTAAAAATCAGCTCATAAATACAAACCGGTACAATATAGATAACAAAAGTCTGATTAGGTCATTCAAATTTTGGAGGTGATGTTCAATTGTTATATTACCAACTGATTACAACAACTTACTGATACAACGGTGAGGACCATTGAAAAGTGGTCGAAAAAACCCGCAGTACCCTTAACTACCGATTAGACATCGGGAGTAAAATAAAGACAATTCATGCGAACCTCCTCAAGCGATAGATCACGCGCGAAAATAAGGAACATAATCAAAATAGAACCATAACCCTTGCAACAGCCAATAGTTAAATGCGAACATGATGATGATGATGATGATGATGATGATGATGATGATGATGATGATGATGATGATGATGATGATGATGATGATGATGATGATGATGATGATAACCAGGGAGTTGTTTCCATAACAACTCCCTGATGTAACTACACCAATTGTAGTGCATTCAAACAAGACAATGAGGACAACCTTCAACTACCTCAAATCGAGTCAAAAGAAAACAGTAAAAGATGGGCGGGCTTGGCTGTGTGGGGGGGGGGGGGGGGTGGGGGACGGTAGGGGCGGTCATGAAATTATACTCTACAGAAGAGAGCTTATGCAATGCAAAAAGATCACAACCCCTAACTTTTATGCAAAAGCACGGATATCTATACTCAACGCATCATGCGCTGCACTTACCCTTCAACAAATAACGAACGCGCATTAAAGAAATAAAAGTATCGCAAAGTCTGGGATCAGACTCTTCGAGTCGTCTGTAAATACGTAAAGAGAGCTGAATTATACCTCTTGCCTCTCATGTTAGAAAATTTTACCGATTTCTCCTATCAGGGAGCTGCTACTCTAACGTTAGAGTAGCAGCTCCCTGCTCCTATAGAGGGGTCAAAGTGCCGAGATGAAGCTGATAAGTGTATTTTCTTTTACAACATTTTACGAGGTTATTATATTGGACATTATAAAATAAGAATCTTGATATGTATAGGTAGTTACGTGATGGGACCGCCGCCATCCTAGAAGGACTGAAAATTCCTTGTATTTTTATGTTAATTATATAGGGAGACTGGGTAAACACGAATGGGTTAGAAGAGTACGTCTAGGGAAAAGGAGAAACATGGCAGGAGGGACAAGGATCTCCGCCCGTGTTGAAGGGGAAAAATGGTGTTACTTGATAATTCTGGAGAAGGCAGGTAAAGATTTATTATTCACGAATGAATGTGAATGTGTACAATAGGAAGGTAGTAAGCTGATGAGGAGACGGGCTAAGACAACGCGAAATATCGTAAGTTTATCCTTTCAAGTTAAGTTAAAATTTAGTCTGCTGCCAACCATATAAAATTGCGAAATCTCAAAACTTTATGTCGAATTTTCGCTAGTAATAACAGAAAGATATTTTTTAAGTGTCAGGCGGTATTAATCGCTTGTGTGAGATATGATGAAATGAACCAAAATTCAAACATTAATGGCACGGGAAAATTGATGACGAACAAAACTGAACATTCAAAAAAAAAACGAAAGAAAAGAATGAAAAGAACTTTAGAACAAGAAAAACAACGAACGATTTAAGAAAGACAGAGAGGTAGATGAGAAGAACAAGGAAACGATTAATTTAAGAATATGAATATTGGCTGTATAAGAATATTTGTTTATATAAAAGAACATGTCTATGTAAAGGCGAATGAAGTTCAAAAAACAAGTTCAAGATCGATAGAAAGAGTTGAAGCGAAAGAGAGGAAACAGGGTAGAGAACAGTTAGAGTTATATACCGATATTGTATAGTAAAGGTAAAATTTAATTTTAAGGTTAATTTAATTCATGTCATCACCGCGTGCACGGATATATAAGGTTGATTTTTAGTTAAGGATTAAAAACGAATCTTCAAGATTTTCATATCGAGTTTCGTGCCTCGTATTTACCGACTATCATATGTGTTTTAAACAAGGGCGTAGGAACCGGTGGGGCTGGGGGGGGGGCGCCAGCCCCCCCCCAGTGAAAAATATGGTGGGGCGGAAGTACCATTCCGCCCCCCCCCCCGCTCCGCAAGTCAGAAAACTCCTTTTTCATTTCCAAATGAGAAAAAAATCTCATTTGGAGCACCAAATTGCATCTAAGGCCAGGTGAAAATGCAAAATTATTTACAAAATGGAGTGGGTGTTGAAGTGTGCTATATTGCACCGAATTGCATCTGATGCCACCTGGAAATGCAAACAAAAATCAATTAATTAGACCCCTCCCCCAGGCCGGCCATCAGTCTTCAGCCCCCTCCCCCCACTCAAAAGTACCTTCCTACGCCACTGGTTTTAAAGAACTTCCGTGACGCGAAATGACTTCACATGTGCGGAGAGAAATCGTATACAAGTATTAACAACAACAAAAACAACAACGACAACTAAACAAGTATAAGCTTGGATGGACATTCAGGGATTGACTAGAACCATTCATAAGTATATATCATTTGAAAATCTCATCTTGTCCCTAAAGATTTAGATTTATGATATGCAAATTAGCAAGTCAAGACAAAAGCACATTTATCGCAAATCGAGAAAACATCAGAGAAAGAATTTCCGTTTTTTTTCATATTTGCTTCAAATATACAAATGTGAACCCATGCGTATCGGTATTTATCACGTGACCTGTTTGGACAATACATAACGAGATAAATTTCGGCCGACATAGTTTTGGAGAAAAACAAGAACGGTTGTACAGAGTTAATGATATATATATATATATAGTTTAGTGTAAAACCGTCACTAACGTTTACTAATATACAGATAAAAACTGCAGTTCAAGCTTTATAAATTTATGAAGTGAGCAATTCTATAGGCAATTCAGATCTTGTCACCGACCCTCTTTTTGAAGTCTTCATTTATTCCTCGAATGGCATATTTACCGAATTGAAGAACCCTTCGATACACCCCCCCCCCCCCCCGGTCAAGCCTGTTTATATATAAATACACTTAAATTTGCCAATGTGTGTGTGTGTGTGTACTGACAGTGAAGTGCCAACATTCTTTGAAAAAAATATGGATGTCGCGAAATATGATGTGAACGCAAACTCTTATAAAATCCATATTGTTGTCATTTCTTTCTACCAAAGGTAAATAGTCTATATTTCGCAAAACGTCACAATATTCACAGAAAGATAAATTGAACATTACTTTTCAGATGGAAAACTTGTCTATGAAATGTGCAAGTGACGTCACGCAGAAGTTAAATAAGGGTGTATGCTACCAAATAGTCTCCCATAGAACGGTTAGCTTATATTAATTTGGCATACTAATTTGTAAATCGTGGAATGTTTAATATCGGTCACTTGGGCAAAAGTAGTTTACGCTTTACAATTAATTAACCACTGTCACACAACTTTACGAAACGCCAGATATGAGTTATTTATAGCGAGTAACGCCAAAACAAAAATATGTATTATAATCGTTTGATTACAAAATTTCATACAGATGTATACAAATTCTCATATAAGCCAGATTGGCAGCCAAAGGAGGGAAAGGGAGGGGGGATATTTTGGGGGTATGGTTTTTGACAAACAGATGTAAATAGTAAGTTGAATTTAAAATCCTTCTTCATCACTTCCTATAGATGTCCGCAGACAAAAATAAAATCCAAGGGGGAGTGGGGGCCAAACTTTTTTTTTTCTATCATCGGTTAACCGACTGAAGATGTAACCAGTAAATAACATTACAATACAAAAGAATTATCCGATTAACCATCAAAGGTGCCCGGTTAACCATATTTTAACGTAAGAGCATAAATTTTGGTCCTCTTTGGTATACTCAGTGTCTTCACCAGGAAGGCAAGTGCCCACCCAACTCTACTCTATGAAATATTTTTTTGCGATTTGATAAATTTTCGTCAAAAAAAATCTAATTTAATACTTATACATAACATGTGACGATACCGAATAAATGTATACAAATATGCAAGAATGTGGAAAGATTTAAGGAAACAATATTGTTTTCTTGCACATTTCATCTTTGCATATTTCACATTACATATCATTACGGTGTAACTGCCCACGGTTAAACCTCCTTTTTCTATCCTCTGATCTTGTCCATCAATCAATAATAATAACAAATAGTATGATTTTAATTTATCATTATTTTACATTGTTATTGCACATGAATTTATATGTATAATAATAATAATAATTATTATTATTATTATTATTATTTAAGAAAAAATCACAAAGTTTTTCGATAATATCATATTACATTCCTTAAAACATTTTCGGTTGCGTCATATTGGAAATGGAATATTCTTTTATTTTTCTCTCATGCAACTATAGACCTGAACATTTGCAAATAAAATTATATATTTTTTAAAAACTTACCTGACACCACAGCCACGAGAATCGCAAGAAGAAGGAACTTAACAGCATTCATGGCAACCGTAATCTGTTTCAATTCGCTGGAGCAATTCATGCATCTTTCGAAAGGTTACATATTGAATCTGCCAATATAGAATTAACAATTGACTTATGACCAAGAGCATTTATACGCCTGAAATTGATAACGTCATTTCATTGGCTGTTGCTTCCTGCCTGTGTATAGATGCATGCTTTGTTATGCTAATTACGGCAAGATGATTAGGTCGCTTTTCAATGTTTGTCTCACTTGTCAGGCTTCCTATACTATTTAAGTCGTTTTCTGAAGAAAGTAACGATGAATTAAAAAAAAATCGTCTTTGGGTGAAAGGAAATGATGTAACACCTTGTTGGCTGATTTTAATAACTGTCTTTTGGGGGAGAAAATTGTGTGTTCAAAAATCATGTTTAGATGACACCGATATAAGAGCCTGTTTGGAGAATATGCCTCCATGCCTTTAGGGTAAATTTTATTCGAAATTTATGAATAAAATCCCCGAACTTCACATCCCTAGAAAATTTATTATTCAAAACTCTTGCGGTTTAATTTTTTGGGGAAAAAAGGGACTTTGAAGATTTTGATTTTTCATATAATATCAAATAAGTAATAGAAAGTTACCAAACTGATGACTGTATTGTACCAGGCAAGGCATCCCAAAATAAAGACGCCAGTTTTATTTGCACATTTGTATACATATTTGCCATGCAGGTTTGATATATTTTTTTACCTTTCTGCATGTTTGTGATGAGGTTTGCATTAGCAAATATGCCCCTAAATTCCAATATGAAATTGATGCACAAACCTCCAATATCGCATATTGTTACTTATCAGGGTTAATAATAAATAAGCTGAGACATTGTTCAGAATTAATAGAACTCTAGAGGTAATTTCCTGGGTGCCCCACGAAGCGTACTTTTAACTTGGTTGCTGATGATGACGACGATGCGGGTGACGATGTGAATGAGGACGATAATGACGACGACGATGATAATGACGACGATGACGATGATAATGATGATGATGATGATGGTGGTGATGGTGATGATGGTGATGATGATGATGATGATGATGATGATGGTGATGATGATGATATTGATGATGATGATGATGGTGATGATGATGATGATGATGATGATGATGATGACGATGACGACGACGATGGTGGCGAAGATGACTATTATGACGACGAAGATGACGATGATACCTTTATGATGATGATGATGATGATGATGATGACGATGACGACAGTGGCGATGGCGATGATGAACGAAGCTTTTATAATCCGTAAGAAAAAACTCGAAAAATCAAAACCAAATCCGAACTAATCGACTGTATGAACTAATTAGGGCATGCTAATTACAAAGTAAAAGATGTGACAGAGAGAAGACATATACCTGATAGATAAAAGAAAATCACGAAATATTTCCTTAACCTGGAGAAAAGGTAGTCTAATTGCTTCACAGCCATGTAAAGAATACCAAAATCTAGACTATTTACAATGAGTTTGAGATTGACGAGCCAATTGAACTAATTAATTCCTTGGAGGATATTTGATAAGGCGATTAGCAATTTCAGAGAATTCTTTTTTTTTTACGCCATTGTTTGGGAAAATCATGTGACTTCCACTTGCGTGGGTAAAATGCATTCTTTTTTGTTTCGAAATCTTTTCTTATCCATGCTTACTAAATCGTTTGCAGTTTTGGTTTGCAGTCATTAATAAATTGAGGTAGAGAGAGTGAGAAAACTCATGCAGTTAACACACGTGTCTTTAATCCACGCAGTCCACGTGACTTCGCAGCACAAATACGTCACGAGTATCATCAAACTAGCACCGGTTGGCGGAGGATGATACGGAAAGCTTATTGCTGCCACACATTCATTATAAGTGTGATATGATTACCCTAGTTGTAATTATAAGATATGGAAAGAACGGCAATTGTTTTAGTGATTCTAGTTCACACGGATTGTCCATTGCTTTGATAACTTTGTCGTTTACTAAAGATCATACTAAATTAGTTCAGATGTTAGTATACAGTCCACATGCGTTATGATATTCACAAGACTTTTAACTCATCAGCATTGAGCCCCAATTTTTAGCGTGCTGAACCTGTTTTTTTTTTTAAAGTTTAGAAGATATTCGCAGACGTTGAGGAGTGTTCAATAACACAATGAAAAGTCTCAATGAGGAGAGAAAAGAATGTTAAGGACCGAGGAGAAGGAGGGAGGGGGGGGGGGAGATACTTGTTGCAAGTGAGGGACCATTATTTGTCATCTTGCATATTTGGGAATTAAAGTACTGGCGACCTTTAAGACCAGGTGCACATGTTCACCTTTACTGACCTTTGACCTTCTAACAACAACATTGGGTTTACTACTTTATTGACTTGGACTATTGTACAAGATATGACGTATAGTTAAGTTTTGATTACGGTTGGTTATAACGTTAATTTTACAAAGTTTCATGATGTGAACTATTAACATTTGAACTCCGTGGAGTCTTTTTAATTTCCTCAGGTTAAGGTGGTCAAATCGACCTACATGCTAAGTATGACATTTACACATGGATTGCTTGGGAATTGGGACTACAATGAAGAACAATACGGTCCTTTGTATTCACTAAAACGGATCAATATAACAAGTATGACCTATGTCATCGGCACCATGTACTTTTTTTTAGTTATGCATGCTATACGTACAGGTCATATCGGCTACGTCCACACAAAGGCCGGACACGTGTGTGCCATATTCATCCTTATCAATTTCTATGGCCATATCTCATCATTTGTATTCAATTTGCCTTTTGGCAAGGAAAATAAATCAATAAGAATGACGAAACTGAATGGCAAATTGAGAAACACTACGGCCTACATGGCTGGAATGTACTGGTGCCAACAAATAAATTGTTCATTTATTTGACCAAGTTCCTATTTTGAAACACTGCGAACGGTATGATAAAAATGATGCTGCCACTGTAATATTAAATATGCCTTTTCATCCTCCCTGCATCCTTCTACCCAGTACCCACCAAACCAACATCATGCCCATTGTCACAGTTCCCTGATCCTCCTCTGAACCCACTCCCTTCCCACTTGGAGTAGCCTGTCCAACCATGTTTTTACCTCCATGGTCCAACCAACTATACATCTATGCATCTCCAGCAAACTTAGCTGTTCAAGTCTAGCTTATAATTGTACCTAACATTGGCATGCGGGATTCAGGGCGCCGATTCGAAATGTCATTTATTGAGAATTCAAGGTTTGTAATGAAGGGTACTGTAAACGCAGGAGTCAATGATCCGCCCATATTCACTCAAGAAGTAACGTCGTAAAATTATGTGCCATATATTAGCCATTCTTACATTTGCTTAGGAGAGACCTAAATTCGTGATGTCGTTCGTTAATGAATAGTAGGCCTACACTACAGCCTACAGGTAGGATAATTCAGTAGGCTACTGTAGTCTGAGGCCTAGCCTACTTTAGGTTGCTCTCCTCATTCACGTGGGCTCTCAACTTTTGTCACACATTGTCAGTATTAACTAGTAATAGACCACTTATAATAAAGGCTAGAATAAAGGCTAGAAGGAGAAATCCCTGCCTTGTTATCTTCTGAACATTAATCGAAAAGAGATGGCTTGAAATAAGCCGGTGTTCCTCCACACGGATAGGATCTCAAATAAGCTACTGTAAATTGTAATTTGTAAAGTGTAACTGAGTGTAATAACTAATTTAAGGCTTCCTGATCGTTGGGTCTCTAAAACTAACTAGTCTACTAATATAGTCAGTATTGCTAATTTCGGAACACTGCCAATTTCAGACACCCCTAAGAAATGCACGATTTCACCATGACAACCTACAGGAAGAGCCAAATTTCACCAAAAAGTACGAAATGACCCGTGTGCAAGTGAAATACTTACATATTTGTCAATAAAACGACGGAGATCTATGAAGTCTGTTATAATTACTGAAAGAGCAACTGCGCCATCAATTTTATCACCAGCGCCACACTGTGGGACTGTGTGTCCGAAAATTAGCAATACTCTAGCAAAGAAATACCAGTTCCACAATCACAAGAATCTTCTTGGAATACAACGTGAAAACAGTTTGCAGGAAAGAAAGTTTGGCCGTGTATCGTAATAGAACACACTTCTCCCACCATATCAAGTATATTTTCAGGTGATTTATACCAGAAGATATAGTTTTGGGGTGTTTTAAGGCTTAGGTGTCCGGAATTGTCCATGCCCATGCTACTATAGTGAAGGCTTCGTAATGATGCACCACCGTAGATATTCTTAGATATCACCGTGGCAATCATACTGCAGGCAACCTAACCTATTATTACCCAACAAAATTTTGGTTCATTTTAAAGCTTTACACTCCCCCCTGTGTTGCAATTATTTTTTGCTTCTAGAAAACTTATTCTCTAAAAATTACCAAAAATTCTCAAGATGATGCCAGTACTCCCTCTGCTACATCTAGGCATGCAAAGAGAGGATCAGAGCATGGCAAACAGCGTACAACAAAGTCAATGGATACACGCACACAGTAAGCTTATGGACATATGTGTCAATAACTGGGTATTACTGTATCTGACTTTGCACGGCCTACACATCTGAAAATCGCATACAGGTGTGTTTTGGTGATTTCCTTAATAGATATCGTTCATCAAATCCATACGTGCGTCAATTACGAGTCCACCATTCTACTGCTACTAGATTATTGCATTCCACACAGCTCAAATGGGTTCCTTTGAAATGTACTGCAGTTGTTAATCATATTTGTTTTCAATTTGTAACTGTTTTGCTACCATACATACAGTATATGCAAAAGTTAGAAAGCCTGATGTTTGGAATCCTAGCAGGATCTCTTCCAGAGGCTTACTGAGATGAGAATGGTAAGTTATGTGACCTCAGTTAGTCTATGAAGACGATCCTGCTCTGTTCGAAACCTTGGGGCCACTAACTTTTACAGATTTATCTTCAGTACACAGGCTATTTGCAGTACAGTAGATACTGTCAGTACTAGGCAGTTTGCTAACAGCTTTTTTTATCTCTCTCTCCCTGAAATGCTACATTTTAAGTGACAGTTCGATATCAAGTTTCTTAAGGAACTATAATAGAATGAGCTTGTCAATTTTTGTTTTGCTACACAGGAGACGTACAGTACAGCTATGAAAGTCTGACAATCCTTGCACAACATGGATGATCGTGGGGAAAAAATTCCCGGAAGGGATAGCTCGTCTGCTCACCGTCAGGAGTTTCTTTCGGACCTTGATGAATTCAGAAGTAGCAGTGAAGAGCGCTTCAATGGAATCCTTGCCAGGCTTGGTTGGACAAAACAAACTTTACAGGTACATCAACTTGTTATCCTTCAGCAATGGCCCTGGGCAGATTTTATCTTGCTAAATTTGGCTGAAAGTTTTGCAAAAGTACCGTACTGTAGGTAATGGTACTGTATTTCCTTTGACTATCCAAACAATTCGCAGATACTGAGAAGAGTGTATTTGATTACAATAATAATAATAATAATCATAATAATCATAATAATAACTAGTCTTATATAGCGCAGGCGCCAACCAAAGTTGTTCAAAGCCCTTTACGGGTGCTGAAGGTGCAAAAACCAATAGCATTGAGAGAAAAGAGAAGGTTTAAGACAGTGCCTGAATTGAGTAATAGAATCCAAAGACCTAAGTTCAACCGGGAGGGAGTTCCATAAACGTGGTGCAGCATTCAGAATTAATTTCCCAGTAAATGGGAAGTGCTGTTAGGGCGACAGCAGAATGCTTGTCCACGACTGAATCATGACTGACCATTATTTTGATTTCTAGCGTATATGAGATAATACCAAACACTAAGGTATAAACTTTGAGGCAGTACGATTTCCGAGTTAAGGTGGTACTTTTATGATTTATGTTTGGCCAGACCAACTTGATTTCGTTTGTCACATTATTTTATTGTTATTGATCAGATATATAGTCCAATGGGTTGTGATCACTGTAACGTCACCTGGACATATTGCTGAACGGTATTTTGTGTGTCTTTCTGTCAGAATGTTCTGTCATTCCTTTCGAAGTATTCAACTGGTTGATTAAATTCCAAATTTAGTAATTTACCATAGGTCCTAAGTGGTCTGGTAAAATGGAAAAAACCTTCAGCCTCAGGTGGGTGTTGAACGTCATTTCATTTTGAAAGTTTGACTGGGAAAGGAAGGAAATGCCACTTTTTTTTCGTGAAAAAGGGGGATGCTGGAGCAGGGGGGGGGGGAGAGGCTGAGGAATGGCACCCATTTTTGGCACTGTGTGTATAAACACCTTACAAGTTACAGGCCTTACACATGTATTGTGCCCTCTTTAAATTTGTTGGGTTTTCCCGACAACTCAGAATTCCTTGCTCCGGGTCTTAAGGAGAAGCCAAGTTATATTGATTTGTATTACTTTCCATCCTAGCCTTCTGAATGCAACTTACAGTACTTAGCAAAGGCATGGGGTCTAGCCTAAGATTCAGATCATATGCTGGATATTACAGTTAGGCCTAGACCTACTAGTGTATATAACAAAATGAAGAGTGTGTTAGGTAAATTTTACGGCATAAATCAGATATTGGTGAAAACCAGAGCTACTGTAAGGCTTGCCATGTTCCTGGTCCGTGGATTGTCCGGAGAAGTCCCCCCCCCCCCTTACCACACATCAATGATACGGAGTTCGGAGGAACAAACCTACAGTATTGCAAGAGTTCTGAAAACTTCTGATCGTTTGGCCTTCTATAAAGGTAACCTGTACAGTACTGTACCATTAGGCCCTCATTAGACTGGGTACTGTAGGCTACTGTACATGCATACTGTAGTAACCATAAAGCAGGGTTTGGTCTTGAGAAAGTCTGGCATTTTTTAATTTGCCATGCTTTATGCAGCCATGGTATAATTATTTCCAAACAATTTCCAAGTTCTGGACAACCAAATTTGCTGTTGGGACAAGCTTCTATTTGAGAAACTTGTTTGGATTGGCAATATTTCTGAGCAGTTTATCCATTTCTTTGTGCAAAAAAACATAAGACATTTAAGCGGGATAATGGTGTCATTTCCTTTCCTCCCATCTCCTTTTTTCCTTGCCTCATGCTCCTTCTTAGCAGACATTAAAACAAACATAGTCTTGACAGTTACGCGTATCTATATACAGTACCAAATACTCGTCTAGGATAAAACTTTTCTTAAAAAGTCATATCGTATTAATTGTCATGATCATGGCATGGCAGATATGATCAATAACCAGTGTTTCCACATGTTCAGAAGTAAATTTCCCCAAATTATGCCGCTACGTATCTTGAAATCCGGTGACAGTTTCCCGAAATGGACTGATTTCAAGGGTTGTTAGCCATTATTACTGTCGGGTGAATACAAACCGCCCCTTGTTGCCGAAAAGTATCCCAGGAAAAAAATCTGCAAAATTTTTCTTCAGAGTGGAAAAAATTGTCACAAACTAAGTTTATGCAATACATTGTTGTACTGTACTTATTAATAGGCATTAAAGGGTGTGAAGACTCGCGCAAAAAGAAACGTCTAATGCCGGAAATCTGACCTAGTTTCGAATGAGGTGTAACAGAAGTGTTAAACACCACCATCGATCCCAGAAAATTCACACACAGCGTGTCACCGTCGGTAATTAGACACTAGTGTACAGTCAGTACATACAGCTGCGGTCAATACACACAGCACAGTATACAAACGATACAGCGATGGACATCTCAGGTCCAGCTAAAGATAACAAGGTATCATGGTTCATTACTGTTTGCATTTTGTCGCGACACGCACAAAATGTCACTTGCAAGCAACAGAAAGTTAACTTTTTCAGATGGCCG
>KN890984.1:0-14314 GCA_000934455.1 Apostichopus parvimensis
GAATCAAAAGCCATTACTCGGAGGGCATTTGTTTCCCTTGTGTCAAGAGGCCCATTGACAGGGACAACAAACACATGTCAGTGTTCTCTGTTACACTCTCCCAAAGTTTGAAAAATTTCAGCCATTTTCAGGGCAAAACGATATCCCTTGTTGAAATGTCTCTGAAGACAATCTGCTGCATTACAAAATGTTTTTTCTCACACAAATCAATCACAGCTTAAAATGAAACCTTTGCTAATATTGTTTCCTATCCCCTCTCGCCCTGCCATCCTTGCTCCTCTTCAAAGCTTGAATTAACTGCAAATACAGCCAGCATCATTAAGTCCACACCCCCCCCCCCACCCAAAAAAAGGGGAAAAATTGATGTAAATAAATTTCAAGTTCTCCCTGTCTCCAAATCTTTCTGCAAATTTCTGCATTGATATGCTACAAAACCCATATGCAGAGAGCACGTTTTGTAAACAAAGGTATGAATCTCTTTATATGTTTTGTACTCTGATGAACTTATCAGTCATGTTTTCTTGCAGTAACAATGGTACAATTTACTATTTACCAGAATAGATTGGAAGCTTGGCTACATATGGACCTTACAGAGTAAAGAATATCCCAGGGTTGTAAACACCCAAGCGTTTACAGCAAGAAACAATTAGCTTAGATGATACAAAATGATGCGGGAAAACTCATGTTTCTGAATCTTTGAGGGGATTGATCCCAGAGGGAGGGCATACAATGTTCAAGATTCTCTATCACGGCATATTTATCGAGTAAGAAAGCAGGCTCGAAAATTGTGAACTTCGTTTTGGAGCCCGATGTGTCTCAATTTATAGTGTCAAATGATCAATTTGAGCAAAATACTAGATAACCTCTGAACAAATCTGCCACTCCTGGCGCCAGCAAAATCCTCTCAGTGCGTATAAGATGATTTAGCGAGTCAGTCTGGAGTAGCCTTAAAGTACATATACTTTCCGATCCCAGGGGTGTTTGATAAGTTTTTGAGATGTTTCCTAAAACAATTAGTTCCAATGATGTCATAAAAACCAGCTGCAATCATGCCAGTTATGAAACTACAACATCCATATTTGGATTGAAAAAAACAAAAAATTGCTATCTGATATTTAACGGCACCCGGCCTAACGGTGCTTTGCGCGCTCTGTCGATGCCAAACTTTTTCAGAGCACTCTTTTCTCATTGGTTGAATTTTGATAAATTCGTTTCTGTGAAGTCCATTTCGGGGAAGTCAAACGTAAAGAAACAACCTTCGGAGTATCAAATAAAAAATAACCTTGACGATTAGGTCTGGGAATTGTGAATAAATGCGAAGTAGTTGAATACCACTTTGGGTTCCCTTTCGTTTATTTTTAGGAGAAATTCTGCTAAAGATCCCGTTAAAGCATCACGTCCTATCGAAAATGAAAAATTCTAGCCTTGCCGTATTCCCATTACAAAACAGAGCTGTAGTTTAAAGCGGAGTAACTTTACAAAGGAAAATTTGTTTTGTGTCTTTCTGAGGGTTTGATCGTGGAGCGTCATAAGTAGTCGACTGGGGAACAAAGGTGGAGAAGTTCATGGTCCAGTAGTAGGGGTCATTTCTGGGTCAAATGAAATAATCAAATATTTTTGGTGGACTAGGTGGATACGAAGGGTGTGTTTGTTGATAGAAGATAGGTAAGCAAGCAGTGACCAGTGTTTTATTGGCTTGTATCTCATAGTCATCAACGTTACAGAGCGTGTGGGTGACAAAATTTGCTTCCATTCCTGTAATCAATGTCTGTCAATATCGAGGAAGACGATTAGGGCCGTAGCGGTAGCAACAAAAAACACAATTACAACATCACAATGACAACGATTCTTATTGATATCAAAATTTACCTGTACGGTTGGACTTCCTTAACGAACATGACCTGTTCGTCGGGGGTAGCCGAATCTCGGAGCTGTTTCACCACCACCCTAGTCTTCCTCATCCCGGGATAGATCTGATGAGCTTCTCCCCTCAAGGCCTTTATTAAAAAAGATCAAAAATATGTAAAATTAAAGTCTGACACTAACATTTTGCTAGAATCACCACCACAAAATATTCCTATATAATTTTCCAATTGCAAATATCTTGACCATATATCTTCAACATTTGTAATTGGGCTTCAATTGAATTTCATTTATATACTGCCTGATTTCCTGAAATTTGATCATTTTATTGTAATTTGAGAAAAATTAATGTATGTTCTAGAGAGAGTATGTTTCCTACACATTATTCTCACATTTTGGTCTCTCTTTTGTTGCCTTTATGACCTTTGTCACTGGTTTGAATAGATCTTTATGAATCTTTACAAACTGTACATAGAGTTATGATTCTTTAAAGTTATTATAAGAAATATGCAAACAAATACAAATGAAAACAACAGCTCATTTGGAAACCAAAATAAACTTTTGAAGAAAGAAAGAAATTTTGGGCTGGAATGACATGTTTGTCATTTTTAAAAAATTTTGGGCATTTTAAGAGAACATATTTGGCAATCTGACAGCCCCTTTTGAAAGAACAGATCATTCTTCTGATAGGTATGGTTTGTTTCCACTCAAATCAACTATCAATTCAATTTTTCTGTATTCCATTCTAGAATTCTGTTCTAGCCAAGGATTGAGTTGCTCTTTCCAAATATAGATATACTGTAAAGATGACAGAAATTCACTATTTCCTCATAACTTCATCTTTAAGGGTATTATCCAGGGAGTAGAATCAAATTCTAGTTTATACAGTACAAGCTTAACAGGCTAATTCTAATTAAAAACATGGGACACTTTATGCCCTACTCAAATTGTGTAACACTGGGAGTTACTTTCAGGGTAATTTAAGGTTTAACATTTTGTTGATCTGTCAGCAAACATATTGGCTTGCTTGATGCCATCAGAGAGTCAGTGCATACTGTCCCACCTAACAATCACCTTTGACCAACATTTACAGCTCGAGCGTCGTCGGCGTCACGGCTACTTAACCAAATGGATATACACTACTACCACGTCAATTGCTCCAATGGTATGTCACCTTCCATTAATATTGAGCTTACTCTCAAGAGATTATGTTATACCATCATTAAAACAAACGATGATAAGCTCCCAAATTGATGAACCTCATTATTTTCAATTGCCCCGTTCGCCAATTTCGATGACGATTAATGACAGAGGAAATGCCACCCAGATTTGTTTGAATGATGCGGTAACAATTGCGGTTCTTGACAATCGGCAGGCCAGTGAGGAGAAGGGGATGGACGACATTCCAAATAGCCATTCCAGGAGGAGGGGGGAGAATGGACAGATAAGAAACAGACAGGAACGTGAACAGTTAGATGCAAACTTTCTCGACGACTTTTAATACCTTGCCGAACCAGCCGGATCCTATCTCGTCGATATAGTTGAGTTGGTCCCTGGAGAATTGAAGTTTGGGGTCATCAAAAGCTTTGAGGGCTGTGGTATCGATACCGGCTCCGGTTGATGCACCGATCTGAAATGATAAATGAAGATAGAGAGTTTATGATATGAAGCATGACAGCAGGCACGGGGGTATGAGTCTCAAGAAAAACAAATTCTAATCATTCAAGGAGAATTTATGACCTTTGCATCCTACTGCTGACTCTTTTCACACATATGTTTTATTTAAGGTTCCGGAGTAACCTACTATTAAGTGTGTGGAACACGATTTTCACACTTGCACAGGCCTTTAATGCGGGGAATCCTAAAGGATCGCTGCAATCAGCAAGTTCCCCGTTCATAAACTGCATGATAGGAGTTAGTATTATGAATCAATAAACATGTACACATAGCAGCATTTTTACATGCGTGTCTGTAATGTCATGTGCTGCTCCATTTAATAACAACAGTGTGAAATAACTGAGAAGAAATCATTTCTTAGTATTCTTAGACAACCAAGTAAAAGGAAGGAGGGCAACGTATCCACATCGAACACAGATTTTAAATTAGGATTACACCTTACACATACACATTACTTTTCTAAAGTCTCTTGGGGTTCATTCAACCCCTGCTGGGAATGTCTCGCTTACATAGTAATAATTGTAATTCCTGTTCAGCTGCACGCCCACACCCCAAAGTTACCAGCCGCCCCTGCACATTGCAAGCTCACCAGTTTTTGATTTAGGTTCATTCTTTGGTAATTTAACTTTGACACAGTCTAGTTAAACTATTGGTGTAATCTACACACTGAAGCATGTTATAGAGATTCACTTATTTTCTCCTCCAGCTACATGACAAAGTGGTCACTGAAGTTACTGAACTTTAGCTTTCAGTACACATGCTTTCAGATCATAACAGATATGGTAGGCTACATTTCCCATAGACCACATTCCTTTTCTTAAGATTTACTTTAGCTTTTTGAACAGTGTTTGTCATAAGGACATCACGATGTATGATGCCACATACACACACACTCACAAGAACACGCATGCAGGCACACACTTACACCAATGTATATATACTGTACACACAATGAATTGGCTGCATTATGTACAGTACCTTAGTGGTTACAGCCTATTCTCCTGCCATCAGTTAAACATAATGTAAACCAAATAAAATTCCCCAAGCCTCTTGTATCCATACATTGATAGGTGGACAGTCAGCCAATAAAGATATCAAAACCAAGGAAAAGGTACAAACTTCTCTTGCAAACCAATGGACTTTTATCACTAAACCTCCAAGTCCATGACCTGTCGTTAAAGTCTCTTCCCCCACCCCCCCCCCAGTCGTTTACGACCATCAAACGTTACATGACAAAACCTTCTGGGGCTACCTATTTGAGATGTGATGCAAGTTATTTCGAATAAAATCAGAATTGTTCAACAGAGGACAAGACTTCCACTTTGATTGCAACTACCGGTAATAAAATTTGCTTTTGTGTTCTTGCATTAATATCTTGTGTGTTTATCAAGAGTGAAAATTAGCCTCAAGTTGCAATCTGCTGGCACTGGGATATGGAACATTCGTATTATCCATTCTGGAACGATACAGTAAAGGCATTTGAATATTACTAGAAATATCTAGCATAATAGTTGCTATTGACTCTGGTCGGCTAAACCATCCACACAATCCTGTGCATTATTACAACGAGAGATGCCTAATGACAAACGACACCCCAAACAAGCTAACCACGACTTCACTCCTTTCTAGCAGATATTTTATGTTCTGGCACTCCTTCATTTTTCGCTAGACAACAGACTTGAGCAAGTCTAGACATACCATCATTTTGTGTTTAATAATACTGTTACAATCAACTTGCTATGTTCATAAAAAACTTTAAAAAAGTGTTATTACTGCAATAAGTGAGGTTTTTATTACCTAGAGATAACAATACAGCTTAAAAGGTCAATAGTACTGACTTTAACATATGCCAGAAAATCAAATAATGGTCACTAAGTGCTCATTTTACTGCTACCCTCAAGAATACTCTATTCTTCCTCACTGCTAAGACCAAATGAAACTTTTACTTGAACACTCCTCCATGATGACTGGAAATATTCTGGAGATTCAGAACCACCACAGGAATTAAAAGCAATACTTGACAAAACTTTTAAGCAAATTTTTAGCATGATAAAATGCACTGGATTAATTTAGACTGACGACCTTCATGAAAATATGAAATATGCCAGACAACCATCTCTAAGTGACATTATGACATCACGCAATGAAATATGACAACCTCATCACTTTTGAACCAGGATGTCTAGAAAACTGTAAACATTAGTTATATTTCTCAGAAATTTTGGAGGATTCTTGAATATTATAAGATACCATTTTCATATAAAAAATTATTAAAATGATCATGATATATGTTTCCTGGTTCTCCTCTAACATTCACTAGTCTATTCAAAACAAGACATGTCATAATTTTCAAATCTTTTTAGTGAAAGTTGGAAATTATGACAACATGGTCAGAAGATATATTATTCAATATCAATATACTTAGGTCATGAATACACTAGTAGGACGATACAGTAAGTACCAGTTCACATTTCAGATGTACTGTAGGTTACACCAAGCCTATCAGAACTTTACGGACAAATATTCAGAATGAAAGCTGATAAAATTGTTAGGCAAAGGTTTAACACCAAATTTCGGAAATTCTGCAAGCAGTGATTAGAAGAAATCCCCATGTATACTATAGATTATGATCAGATGCAATTAATGCACTACTTTTAGGGTTGTAAATGAATATTTCTGGTGAAAAGAAACCCAGCTGCTATTTTTAAAATGCAGAGTTGTTATGACATCTGTTGCTTGGTTCAGGGAATAATAATTAAGTTTATTGATTGTTATCATCTGTTAGTGCCAATGTGTGTTGCACATGGATTCTTATCTTTTGACAGCAAAACATAATATATGGAATGTCTACATGATCTGGCTTTCATCACAACATTGTAATTCATGTTTCAGTCTGGCATGCAATGATATTTTAATTCTGTTAATGTCTTTTCCCTCATGGCAGCTGGCTGTATGTGGATACAGTATATACAGTATACATGGGGATTACAGCACTGGGAAGTGCTGTAATAAAGGGTTGTCAATATAATATACATCGTCCAAAAATAGTTAAAACCTGCTTTCAGCGATATAAATGGGACTTTAGATTTCAGGTTGATACTAGAATACAAAGCTTGAAAAAAAACCAATACAAATTCAAGATTCAACTCTAATCGTGCTCGAATATTCGAAATATAAAAAGGTGAACTAAATTCACCGTTTTTAATTTGATAAGTAAATAAGCATAATTAGTGATGCCATATATGGACAACTGGACATCAAACTGTCTCTTTTTTTTTTTGTTCTATGATGCAAATTGGACACAATTAATTTCTTGGTCAATCTAAGTATCCTTGAATACTGCACTGTTAATACCTTCGGTGTGGCTTCCTCAGAGGGCACCGAAGATTTCTGTTCGTTGGGCGTGCTCTCTGTGGGAGGTCGGAAGTCATCGTCAGCCTCCACGTTGACAGCGTCCTCTTCTGGTGTCTCTTCATATTTCTGTTAATCCAAGAAAACAAAAATAATTAATCTCTTAAAAGTCCTAGTTGGAGACAGTATAGTTCGCTTCAGGTAAATTAAACCATCCCGAGAGGAGAGCCTTCCATTTGCAACCATGTTTGTAATATAAGCAATTGTCTGTTAAAAGGTAGACCTAATTTGTGCCTGTCAATTAAAGAGATTTATGCAATTCCAATTACAAACCAATGGGGAAGGAGGTGTACATAAATATTGAAAAAGTAGTTATGAGTACATCCTTGTGCATAGACCTAATTATAGACCTAGTTTCAAGTATAAATATGCTTCAGAATTAACCATTTCACTTCATAAATTTCAATCTGTTGATTCTGTGAGATTATCCCCCCTCCCCCCCTAACCTTCATCATATCTGTTGGCTTCAATGACCTCAGTTTATGACTATCCATTTCCTTTATAAAATCCTGGATGTACCTCAGCATTCTCTGTCTCTGGAGGACAATGTGATTAACCCCAGAATTAGATTGAAAGACTTAATTAAAAAGAGAATCACTCAACTGAGAACAGCTTGCATTGGTATCTAAAGTATGACCTTCTTCATTGTGACAATGGTTTCTTCCAGAAAATCTGGGTCACAAATCAGAAGGTCTATTATTCACCAATTCAACAAGCAAGAAAATACTATTTGATAAAAGCAATTTTGGTTTCAAGGTAAAGAAAAATATGAACTGCCGACCAACTGTACCTAGCTACTGTTCTGTTTCTGGACCAATACTGTAGCTATGAGACATTGAGAGATACAGTACCTTGTACTGTAACCAAAGTTGAGACTGAATGAAATTTAAAGCAGGAATGAGGGTTTGACTCAGCTTCAGAAATCATGTTGCTCAAACTACCAGATCATTCGAATGTGAATCACAGAATGTTCTATACAAAAACTGATGAAAAAACTGATGAAAAATTACAGATATGATGAAAAATTACAGATATGGCGATTACTCGAGCTACTGTAAGCAAACTGCATTGAGCTTTTAAAGAAAAAAATTGTTCAAAGTTTATTGACTAACTTTTCTAAAAGTAAAGTGAAAACCGTACACCAAAATTGTTTTTGTATAGGTTACTGCTTACAGGTATTGCAGAACAACTGCCAAGAGTTTGGAAACTTGGAATCCTGAAGCACGATCCTTTCTATAACATATTTACTGTAGGTGCCTAAATTCTGTTTTAGATGTTCTACGGACTAATAATAAAATGAATTGTGGAATATCACTTGATGGTACTATTGAAATTTGGGAAGAAAAAAGAGACATTGTGAAAGGAAATGCACCCTACTGGGGACTGTTAAAAATACAAAATCTCTTTACAGACGACAGGGAAAAAACATTTTTTACGAAACAGGACAGAAAACTCGGCAAACAAATTTCCATCAAAATACGCTTTCAACTAATTTTCCAATTTTCTTTCAAGACAGCATTCCTTGCCAGCCAGACCGATCGGCAGATTTTAGCAGCAAAAATAAATGTATGAAAGTGTGATCACATTTCACAGAGCCAACAGTACAGTGCCCTGCTGGCAGAATGTATTCCAGACAAAATAAAACTGAGAGACAGAAGAGAAAAGAAGCAAGAATAAAACGAATTAAAGACTGACAAAAAAAAAACCAATTTATTGTACGGGAAGGTTGCATTGACCCACTTTAACACCTGCATGTTGGTTTTCCTTCGCCCGAAGCTGTTTATTACTGCATGTCAATTAATTATTAGAGATTTGTCTCCCTTAGGAGTGCTAACCCAAGTATACACCATAGCGAATGAGAAGTACATCATGGCAGATCCAAAAAAAGAAAGATAGAGTCTCTTGTGGTAGCGAACGATGACGCTATAGAAGAGACTTTTAAAAACCTTACGGCTAAAAACACACCCCTCATTCAAGAACAGGTCAAATAGAATTGACTAGAAATCCTGTTTTCTATAATATCAACAAAATAGGGGCCAGTTTCTCCAGGTTTGTTTCTTTACAGCTCTTGTCTCTAGACAAGCATAAAATATTTCAATTAAATTAGGGAATTATCAGTAGAGTAGCTTCGGGATCATCTCGGAACAACCAGCCTCCACGAGCTGTTTGAATTGCAAAGTTGAAAATAAATTGTTTCTAATATTATATCTCTCCCATGGCAGCTACATAATAAAGTGATTCATAAAACTGTTTTTACTTGAATCATTCAATCATTAGACATGACATGAGGTTGTACTGTCCATTTGTCTTATTCAAATTGGAGGATAGGGACTGTTGCATCAAACTAACTACTAAATTTTCGAATTCAAAGCTCATTACCATCAAATCGGCTGTTCGCTCTCCCCTTCTGGCAAACTTCCCATGAAAAACTATCCTTAGTACACAAAAAACGTTTGACAAAACAAATTCGGTCCAAACTTTACATTTTTCGTGAATTTTCACTAAAACTTGACAAAATACAAATAATATTCCCATATATATGCATGTATGCTTTTTCCCTTCGTTTCATATATGGTCAAAGTTTGTCACAGTCTGTTGAGCAGTTACTTGGATGACAGTGTGTACTGAATGTACAATTTGAGCTTGTGTAGTCAGTCCGAACATTGGAAATACAATCAAATATGCCACTAAGTAATCACTATTCTGCCTTTATTGCGAATTTAGAATTAGAATCTAGGGCCAGCAATAAATAACCTAGACCACAGGCAGTATCAAATTTGTATTCAAATAATCAATTAACCTGCACGACGGCCCGAACACCAAGGTGCCAGGAGAGGGGCCATGGTCCGCATGGACCTGCGATAATTTTCAAAAGCATTGTGATGTTCACCCGGGTATGGTGATTCAGACACTTGTTCAACATTACTCATTACAAAGTGATCCTGGCCGGCCAATCTCAACCGTAGCTGGTAAACCAATGAATGTTCAGACATATGCCCTCGTTGCATTTGATTCCTTACTGCTCAGCCCATACTGTACATCTTGCCATGACATCCGATCACTTTACGTAATGTTTGTAGTTTCACACATAATCGGGTACACGTTAATCTAAACCAACAGACATGTACAGGTACGGTTCATCGAAGTAGCTCATTTTTCCTTAAATGATGGAGTGTGGTGCCATGTGATACCTGGTGGTGGTGCAGCATCACCAGATGGTAGCAAATAGGACACAAAGCTAAGCATCATCATCATCATCATCATGTACCAGATACAAACATCTGTCAAACAGAGCTAAAAACAAACAATCTAGATTTTAGAAGATCCTGTTCTGTTTGTAAGATATCAGATTTTAAAAGTCCTGTCATTTTGACCTACGCTGCTCTAGTGTCACAGTGCCTCAAGGTTAGGAAAAAAATTCACTTTCACTTTCCTGTTCTCTTCATAGTGTTGAAGTGACAGCTGCATGGCTTCTATAGCAAACAGGTTTCATTTAACAAATGTTGGAATCTTTTATTTTTCAGCAAAATTTAGTTATTAAAGCTCGGGGCAATTCCAGACAATTTTCTTTTAAGAGCAACGAAGAGAAGAAAAAAGACTGGGCTTTGCAAACTTTTCCACAATAAATGGCAAATACTAAATATCTTTTTCAAAAGCAAAATGCCACCAATTACCCTACTGATGTAAAAAATGGTGCCATGCCTTGTTGCTTGTCCCATACAGTAGTTGCGTCTAAAAAAAAAATCTCAAATCTACAGAATAGCTCTGGTCTAAGAGCTTGTAAGACTCTGGTCTCTGGTCTAAGACTCTGGTCTTAGACTTGTAAGACTATCAACCTGTTGTTCATCACTATCATTATGGGAGTGGGTGAACTTGTATACATGTGCATCCCATTGCTTAATATGAATTCTGGAAATAGTATTTTTATTTCTTCCTTGTTCTATAATACACTATCAGAAATAAACATGCAGTTGCACCATTGGTACCGAACAGTTTACACGCATTAGAAATTGCTCCATGGTACCATTTCATTTCACGCCGTTGATGCCTGCCAAATTGCTCGGCCACAAACTGCTCATATATTATTCCCCATTTTCAAAGTGTCATCCAGCGATGCAAAATCTCCTCCTTATGGTGGGGGGGGGTGGGGGGAGGGGAGATGGGAGGGAATCTGTTGGATTTACTGACTAAACATTTCCTAGCCATTCTAGCTAAGTTGGTTCAAATGTTCACTATGCATGCAAATGAGTCAAACCTATATGTCAGCTATCCCGTTCAGGAAAACTCTCATCCAAGTATTAACTTCTGCAACTGCTTTAGAGACACTACTAATGTACATAGTAGAAGAAAGATTTTTTGTGAAACTCAATGTGACCATCATAGTATTAATGGATTATGCCACTCAAATTTGTAGGATACAGAGATAACATTTAGATATATGACAACATTCAAGGTTATCATATTCACAGCTTAAGGGGTATTCATCAGGGCTTGATAAATGATTTAAACATTTGGCTGAAAATTCCTTTCAGGGACATTTCCTATATTTAGACATGATCAACAAGTTTCTCTAAGATCTTTATTTAGTTATTCTCAAGTCGTGTGAAACGCAAACTGGAGGTATTTTGAATTCCACAATCCCCCTAGATCCCTCGCTTTGAATGCCATTAAAGGGAAGTCAAACAAGGTAAAACTATTTCAATATAACTTTTTCAGGGAAGAATTTAATGCTCAGAAATTGTTCCATTTTCTTTGAATAAACTTATTACTGAAAAGTTTTCAACTGATTTCCATTTTGCAATCTCTGTTGAAACTCAGTCTTGATTTTTTTTTATGTTTTAATGAACCTATATTGAGGATGTTTCATTTTATGTATTAGCCCCCATATTACGATATAAATGGTGCAAAAATATACAGCACCATATAATTCACAAAATATGTGGATCCCCACTCTTCCTATGTCATAATCAAGGACCATCTTTCCCCATCTCAGAAGGATGCAATGCTAACCAGGCCAGCACAATTTTGCTGCTAATTTTTTAAACTATTGAAAGGATATATATATGGTGTTCACAATAACTGAAGCATTTGCTTTTGAGATTTTTCATATTTTGCTAAACTTGTATAACCTTTGACTATAACAGGAACCATAGGATCCACTTCTTGAGAATTATCATATTTTGAAGATTTCCAGGTGTTAACCCCTGTTGTGCTAACTATGAACTTTGACCTTTCAAGATTAATAACATACTTTGTTGCACATTCAAACCTTTTCAAATGTTAAGGTTTGTGAGATAAAAATTATTTATTTTCAAAATTACTGTAGACCTCTGCTAACCTCAGATGAACTTTGACCCCACTGACAAACACTACTAACCTTGAGCTCTGTAGGGAAGCTACTGATCAAGTACAACACATATCTATTACCCAATGTGCACGCCACATTCACATAGGTATACTCCAGTACTGTACATCACACACACACACGCAACCACTGCACACACATGCCCAAGGACTCAACTTGCATAGATCTAGGTTACTTGCCTGCCTATAAAGCAAAAGAACAAATATTTCTCTCAAATATCAAACATTTTTGGAAATTTTTCAAGGCTGCAAAAATATTTACATTCTGTTTGTTTACATGTTTTTGAGATCACAGACTCATAGTTAAGATGTTATCTATCAGTAAGCTTTACACTGTCGATCAATTGGAGATGGTGACAGACCACCCCTGAGCGAGACTGCTTTTATTTTCATGAAAGATTTCTTCATCAATGGGTAAACAAATTAATATACTACAAATATGCACACTTTAATACCCTGCAGGATAAATAATAGCCAATGGATTGGGAAGGATGCTTGACTAGATGGATCTTTTCCCCTTTTTCTTTCTTTTCTGTTATATTTTTGCCTGTATTGAAATGTTCTTTAATGCAAAGGTGAACAATCGCTTGTCATCAGCGATCACTATACAGTGGCTGGCATTCCCAAAATTGCCTCAAGAAAATGTGTATTGCATGATAAAATTCAATGAGGTGATTTAAGGGATTATGTGCGATGTTCTTTAGGATCACCGAATTAAATATAATATCTCGGAGCCCAGGAGCATCGATTGATCAGCCAAAATGGATACCCTAAGCATGAATTCTATTAGGCCTTCTCTATTCTCTTTTTGATCTAAGTTTTGTTCTGGAGCAACGAGAGGCAGTAAACCCAAGCCAAATGAACTAGATTGCTCAGTCTTCAATAAAATATTTAAAAAAAGGGAGAAAAGGAGGATAATAAAAAAGAAACGCAAAGAAAAAAAGAGAGAAATGCATAACATGGTGAATAAATCTGTCAATTTTTTCTGGACCGTAAGAGGTGCCACACATTCTTATTATTTACAGATTCAGTGTGACACATTTCCAAGTATTTATAGATGGGCAGGGGGAGGATGGGGGTGACAGGAGGTTCTGAGTAGGTAAACAAGTATTGACACTGACCCATGATAAACAAATTGTTAAAATCTTGACAGATGTGGCTTGCGACTGAACATACATATAGAGGCTGGCTAGTGGTAGACCTATATTAAAACAGTGAATATTCAACATTTATGCAAATCCATCCTTATTGGTTCTTTATACTGTAGGCTCATAAATGTTGCATTTTTATGTTTCTAGTAATTTGTGTAGACTTTGGTAACCATTCCGATACTATTGGACATCATATACATTAATCTTGGTTCAATCCCCTATAACAAAGTTTGATTTATAGAAATAAACTTGCAGCAAACAAAAATAAACGTTTAACATTACTTTCTTCCTTCGTCCAATTTGACTATTGCAATTTGATTGTTACAAAGTATTGAATGGAACATTCTAAGCTGTACCAATTGCACACTGTGTAATTATAGAGTGCATCAGTGATGAGAAGACAGGTACTGTAAGTATGCCACTGCTGAAAATTACACACATACATCTGTCTTTGAGAGTAATCTTAACTTTATGATGATCAAAAGAGTTGCTGGTACCATCAAACTAAATCTTTACAGTAGATGCTCTCGATAAATCTTCCATCCAGTGGAGGCTGTTGCTTTTATGGAGAACGTTCTCAGGCAGTACGGGATTGGATGAGCTGTTAATAACCTCAACATGTTTACCATCATCCGTCTCCAACGGTCACTTTTTTCGACGGGCAGATGGACGTAAACACAAGACAGAGACGATGTAACTTGTTTTTAATGAAGCTAGCTTGTCTTTTATTTCACATACCTGTACAGTGCTGTTTACTGTAAACGGTCAAACATTTCATCATTCCACAAACCATTACCTCAGAAGCCAAAAAGGGGGGAGAAAAAAAGATGAAAAAAATCACAACTGCC
>KN890984.1:29558-47682 GCA_000934455.1 Apostichopus parvimensis
GCCACATTACTCAGGATAAGGCTCTAGCAGGTGAAATTAAGAATAATCTGAGAAAACTGATCGGACAAAATAATGACAAATTTGCAGCAGGAATCGTAAATGAAACCACTTGCAGTATACATCATTATATCAAAATTGGATGTGATTAAAGCGAAATGAAAGACTTTGAGGTGGGATTTCTTTCAGATATTTGCTCTGATCAAGATTGTGAAGTACAGTATCTAAGACAATTGCCCAGAACCCCCTCAAGCAGAGGCCAAATTACTCAGGCAAGATTCAGTGTAGTCTCTATTTTGCTTTCAAACATGTTAACGTGTCAGTGAACCTCATTATTCTGTGATATAAACTCTTCAAGACATTTCTGACACGCAGCAGCACCAACCTTAACATTTGTAGGATTATTTTCAGGGCAAATCATAAGAGGTGATTAAAGGGATGGTCCATACTTGAACATCAAAAACTTGAACATCAAAAAACTTCTGAACACCTATTTTATTCGTCAAGCATTCATCAATGTTAACCATTAATGCTTTATATTTCATGTTTTGCTTTCTTTTCTCTCTTTCTCTCCCGCGCCTTGAGCACCCTTCCGGGTGGATATGTGCACGTTAAAAATCACCATTATTATTATTATTTTTATTATTATCAATATCAGAACTTTCCAATGTTTGTCCTACGACTTCTATAATCAGTCTTTGATATCACCTGCCAAATATACTCGACATGACCACACATCCAAAATCAACTGAGGACGCTGTCACATCTGTCCCATCTAGTTCTGCGAAACATGACAAGCTGTAGTCTCACTAGCTTAAAGACAATTTGTTTGTACGGTAATTATTCAACATGAGATCTTTTACAGCATATTTTATATTCAAACTTTCTGCTTTAACAACTTTCACTTTTTGTGTTTTCTAAATCACTTTTTTTCAATGGGGGTAAACCAAACAAGTGGAACCTTCAGCTAATCTTGGAAATAACCCTTCATCCGTAGGCCTACTGTATCCAAGTCTGTCCGAGGTGGTCGTATGCTGGTGACTCCGTGATGAGCGATCCTGTTACTTTTACTCAGAGATTAAACATTGTAGATCAAGTGCATTAGGACCGGTATGACATCGCCCTTTACGGAAACGCCAGAGAGCCCCATTGACTCTTTTTATTAACCAGGTTCTCACACTTTTCAACCAATCAACTTCCAGACTTTTTCAAGACCAAAACATGTTGTAGGGTTTATTATGAAACCCACACAATAATGAAGACACATAGGATACTGCATGGCTACCACAGTATCTTAGGCTTAACATTTGTACCCTCTGGTATGTTATAAAAACTTTAGTCAAATTGCACAGAAAGTTACAAATTATACTGTAACATGTATCCTAAACTGCTATGGAGACAAAAAAACTGCTGGAAAAAAAACCCATTCATAACTACTTCATGATAATAAGAATTTTTGCCCATTTTTCCAGACTAAACTCCTACATTCAATGACTTTCCAAACTCAGAGCAGAGGTTTTTCATTTTTTACCTACTTTTTCCGTTTCCAGACTGCGTGGGAACTTTGCATATCACTTACTGTATATACTTGTTTTAGTCAGCCCTCTTTACATTAGCTAGGGAATAATATTACTGTACTAATGTAATCATTATACATTATCAGTGTACTCATGTATGATGACTATATGCTTCCACAGCGATAACATCAATAGGCGTCAAATGTATCCATCACTTTTTGCTCGATTGACACTCCAAAATTCATATCAAACAACCATATCTTCAGAAAGTCAAAACAATATATATATTTATTCTATGGCAGTGGGGAATAGTTTATCGCCCACGTTAACATTTAAATCATTTCACATGATCTAAACATGAAAAAAAAAAAAGACTATCGTTTAGTTGTGAATTCAGAAACAAGAAAGTAGTTGTGGTATGAATCACTTGGGGTCTTCTTTTATCATGTTCTGTCTTCCTAATGGAGTTGATACAGTAAGTTTAATTAGAAAACAAACATATTCCACTGTTGGCTGAATATCCCATCTCAAAATCTTGTCCCTAACTTTAAGATAGGATTGATTCAATGAAAGCTATTCTGGCTGGTTAAAGCCACCATTCTTCCCTACAATGAATCACAGTACTTTGATAGGTGGTCTGCGACATATCACAGCTCGGCAAATCAATGTTCTGCAAAGGCTTTACTTTCCCATTATAATCTTTTCGTTAATTCATACTTGAAACTTGATACATTTGGAATTTGATCAAGAACGCCACTTTCTTGTTGAAGTCTGTTTTTTACTCTGTGTGTAGATAAGTTAAATATAATAAAGACAAAAAAAAACATTTTCAGCCAAAATGCTGTGATGACGTCATTTATTCGACTGTTGCCAGATGCAAAAATTCACAAAATATGAGCAAATTTGAAAAATTCCATATCTTTGCCATACAAAATGTTATGAGGATGTGGTTTTGACCTATAGAAACAGAAAAGTACCAGCTAAAATTTGTAGTAAATAAGCAATCAATCTCAGACACCAGTATATCTATTTAATCATAAAAGAGTAAGTCTAAAGGTACATGTTTAGTCTGGACCTTCAAAAAAGGAAACAAAATATCAATTATTAAAGCAACTGGATGAACTGTTGTTCGATGCCAATGGTGATCCTTCAGTGTGTATCCAGAGGGCGCTGTAGTATGGGTCCAAAGAGAGCTGTAGATACAGCTCTGGGTCCCAATGGGGGGATCTATACTAGTTAGTAAAAACCATATGTTAGCTCCAAAATATGTAACACTACATAGTGAATGTGTTTGTCTTTTGTGAACTATATTTCCTTTTTCAAAATCCCCTCTTTAAGGATATAAGTTGGAATTGTGCATGCAATTGAAGCTGAAAAGAAAGACACAATGAAAACAATACAAAAGAATAGCCTTCCTTTAATCTGTTTGCTTTAAGTTCACTGCTGATACAAAGCATGCAGATTGTCCCATGATGCTTTGAAGTCTCCGATCAGTCAAACGTAAAGTTACCAATAAAAAATATTAGGTACGACAAAATATTATGAATTATTACTATGAGGTAATTAAGAACTGAAAAGAAAGAAGACAACTGGTCTGTTAATAAGAACTTTGATTGATTACCAACAACTTTGTAGGGATCGGTTTGGTTTGGTTTAGCACATTAGGAGTAATAGCATTGTTTCCCTTTAACAGCAGTAAATGGGGCCCATCTACAATTTTAGTTCTAGCCCCAATAACTGAGTCTGGAAAACCAAAGCTAAAGATCAATTTTCAGGCACAATTTTTTCTGTTTTACCAATAACATGAAACGCTCAAAGCAAATACTAAGCACGTTCCTAAGATTCTCACATCACTAGATTAAATTTTGAAGTGATACCCTACTCATTTTTGTCTTCCTGTTCTTACGAAACTCTTGAAATTTGTTTTCCTTATGGTGGCCTGTGTGTCTGGTTTATGACATTTTTATTACTTTTGAAGGTCCTTGAAAATATGTTTCAAGTATGTTTCTATTCTTGTGTGTCCTTGACATAATGGATCATTACTGCATAAACTAAGACAGCTCATATTTAAGCACTAGCACACAGTTTGGTTTGTACTCGGTGGCATATGTACAGTACTTTAACCAGTTGGGGGAACTTTAAAACTAGCTGGAGCATCCTTTGACAGTATTCTATGTTTAAAGTATTTATCACCACTTTTGCTGTTTGCTTGTGTCCATATTTGTAGGGAGGTAATAGCCAGCATATACAATTTTCATACAAAAGTAGATGTACATAGTTTTGCCAATACCCCACTAGCAAAATGAAATATTTCTGTACAACATTTATAACTGCCCCCCTCCAAGACCTCCAGCTAGCAATTGAGAATATTGGTCAAAGCTGGACACATTTTCCTCTTTGAGATCAGTTTTATCACTAGCCCTGGGAATCCTCCCAGTTTTATACTGTACATGGACATAAGGTAGGATCCCCTTACATTAGCCCAATGGGCAAAGCAGAAAAGTACAGTGTTTTTTTGTCAACCTATTTGAGTCGTAATAACGAATGAGTTTTGTAGCGAAGAGTTTTCTCTCTTAAAGGGAAATCTTCTCAGACTGATACAAGATGAAAGTGACACATGTAGGTAGAACAGTGTCGAAGAAATATAAATGTTGAAAATTTCATTATAGTCTTCCTAACTTAAGATATGGTTGAAAATATGGTTGAAAATATGGTTATTACTATAATTTCTCTCTGTTTTTTTTTTTGACTAGAAAAATCCTGTCTATTATACTGTAGCATATAAAGAGATAAATTAACACTAATTAGTCTATGATGTAATCATGGTCTTTGTTCTTCAAACAATGTGTCTTTGTTTTTATTGTCTTACTTGGAATATGTGGCTAGGTCAAAGCATAGCAACGTCCAAATTATGCAAAATTTTCTAAGAACTTAAAAGATCATTCCGCTTCAGGATGAAAATAAGTGTAAATTTATTAACAAACAAAAGAAAAAACTTAATTTCAACTGCATTTTATACATAATTTGTTGATGCCACACCAGCATCTTCTGTTGTCTATTAAATATTCATTATAACAATTTCACATTTAAACAAAAATCGATAAAAAGTGAAAAGCATTACTGTTACTATGAATCTATTCACTCTTAGTGCGCCACAAAAAGAAATTTAACGCAAATGTTGTCGACGGCAAACTCCTGACAATGAAGAGCAATATTCACTTTAAAGCATCTCATCCTCACAGTTCATTTACGGATTTTAATGAAAAGTAGCAGATTACTCACTGGTGGATAATTTTACCCAATTTTATGATCTAAAAGCTCTTTATTTTAACACTAATAGCAGACATTAATGCTTTGTTTTGACAAATACTTTTTGCATCTGAGGGGAATTCTTTCATTAAGCTTGTCCAATAATCTCGAGACTTTTAATATGCTCTTTTCAAATAAAAGGAGGCTCCGTGAACCTAAAGGGTTGCTGAACTCATTCAGACTATGGGCGTCAGGTATCACTTTACAAATGAAGGATCGCCACGATGAATGTTACTCTGTTAAAATAGCTCGGTGATGGATGGATAGGAATAGGGCATATTTACTTCCACAAACTTCAGGATATAAATATCCGCATAGTTTGCCAAAGGTTAATAATGACATTTGCAAAAGTTTCTTCACGTAAGGTCAGAGGATTATATATGGAGGGAGTCTGAAAATCATCCAAAGTTTATTGATCCAACAAATCTTCATTCTGGGATGAATCTGGAGATCTTTTTAAATGCAATAGTTTCATTTGAGAGAAAGACTATTTTTAAGTACCCTGGGGAGGTTTCAATTCCAAACAATCCAGGGAATATATTCTGCATTCGAACCCTAGATAACTACAGTACAGGTAATAAGCTTAAAAGCGATCGAAAATATTTTTTCCCAAAGTATAAGAAATGGAATGCTGGTTTTTTTGTAAACAGAAACAATAGCATTTATAAGGCACAAAGTTCAGGAACTCGTCTCCCAAATGCCACACAGAATTTGAACACTAAATTACTCTGTGTTGATCTGTGAAGTTTAACTAAAATCCTTTATATTGCAAAGAGTTTGTCATTTCTGCATGCTAATGATATCAATTGGAAAACAACTCTCTGTGCCAATACTGACTAAAAGAACTATTACATCACTCTTTTATGTCCAAGAACTGCTTTGTAGGTGAAAAACCATCATTCCTGCCCATTCTGCATTCACACTTCCAGATTAACTGGGACCTAACAAGAGTCAATAAAATTCTACTGCCAAGATATTTCCGGATGCAAAAGTGCCATCAAGACCTGGTAGTTAACATCTGAAAGGAACCTTATGATTCAGAATTGGAAAGTTTATTGCTTACTCAACTAACTTACATGACGATAAGTCCTGACCTTTATAATCTGTCTAACACCAGTACAGCAACAATGCTAAGAATGATAGACCACCTTGTGGACAGAATTTACCAGCATTTTCCGAAATGGCAGCATCTCAGATGCTTTAATTACAAACATCTAGCTGCTCGTTACATCTCCTGAGATGAGAGCAAACAACATATTTCACTTTAATAAAAAGCCGCATCAAGCTGTCAGGATATAGTGTAATGAACCTGAACTGTAGATTTATACTATAAACCCCATGTCGATGGAAGTTAATGAACTTCCCACGTTACCAAAGAAGATGACAGAGAGTCAGTATTACGGAAAAAATCCTGAGTCTAAATCAGGCCAGTTCACATTATTGTGACAAAATAGAGAAGATGTTCTACACTGAGGCCTCTAAGAGAAATCAGGAATGGCTATCCTCTCTTGTGATATACGATATAAGACGTAACAAACTTGAAGGGTCGATACATTCCTTTGCCTCCGTGCAAAAACCACTCCAGTTTGGTGATTTGCAGGTTACTTATTTATTTATTTTTACTCCTACATGTTCTGTACTCTACAATACTGACCAGTCTATCCTCCTACAATTGTCCCTCTTACACAAACAGCCCCTCCCCCTGAATCACATGCAATCACTGTTAAACTTTAAGATATAAATTAAATCCACAAGAAATGATCAACACACTTTGGATGTCTGAAGGAGGAGGGGAATTGTACAGTAGATTAGTAACTAGTGAACAGTCATGTACTGTATTTGGGTTAGTGTACAGAAGGTTTATTATCCAACTATTCCAGATATATATTGTACTGCCAGAGTGCTCTGGTTGTGAAGAAACAGGTAGGAATGTAGTAGTGGTAATCTTCTGAGTTATGATGCATTACAGCCTCCTTCAACATCCCATGCAAAGCTGACTTGTTTGGCCTGTAGGTTAATACTGTGTGTAACACTGGCTACAGTACTTGTTCAAGGAAATGGCAACCTGTACAATCAATTATTGTTGGAAGACAATGCCTGATGACATCTTCACTTTTACAGTAGAAAATATGGCAAGCTATAAAGTTCTACTCAGTGAATAGTTCTGCGACTAGACACCTAGAATGCAGAAAGATGGCAGATTTGGGAAGTGGCTGCATGGTCACTAATGGAGGGCAGTAATGAAAGTTTTATACTAGAGGGCTCTAGTTAGACAACAGCATTTGAATGCAATTGTTGTGAGGAGACACGTAAGGCTTATAATAAATTTCATAACAATGAAGCAGTTTTGTTTAACGTTTACAGGTTGACAATAGACAATTTAAATCTACCGACTGCAAGATAATGTGACCAATTCAGAATGGCCAGTCAACTATTATTGGCAAGATATATTAGCTGTGAATCAATTTCAATTAGCAGTTTGCAATTTGAGAAGTAAAATTTCACTGAAAGGCCAAAGTTAAACGTTGCAGGTCAGACTTGTTGTCAGACCTGTAGTGAGTCTGAACTCATCCTCTTGGATTATTTGTACATCTTAAAGCTAGAACACTGTAGATACTAGTGTAGAATTACAGTAAGGTTACAAGTTTGTACTCAGTTTACAGGATTGTACTCATACCAAGGGGATTATACCTGTACTCATGTTCATGCTGCACCCGCACTGCAAGTCTGCTTGTAGTTCTCGAGTCTGTACTCATACTCCCTCCTACTCGAGTACATTTTATTTTACCTTGTACTCAAACTGTACTCAACTTACTGTACTAACCAACTGTGCGACAATCAAGCCCAAAGTACTCCTTCAGTACTATTTAAATGCTTGCCTCAGTTGATTAATCTGTTCTTAATACTGACCTCCATTTCTTTCGACTGGATAGGCGTCCGCTGACGTGGGAACTATGCAGGCACTGATCCAAAGAAGGATCAAGACCTTAAGAACATGGATCACAGCTGATCCTCTAACCATGGTCCTCAACATGTTGCTTTCATTCTGCAGTGGATGAAAATAAAAAGTCAAAATTATTGATGATTATTTATTTATGGTCGTCTGCATTGTGACTATTGTCACCAAATTTTAGCATACTTATCATGCTTATTGGATAGCTTGGTGACATATATACTGAACAGGGTATTCATCAAAATTGCATTTTTGGTACCATCAAGCAATGAGCATATGTTTGGCTTCATTGCAGTCTTACTAGCTATTAAGCAGAGCGTGCTTAAAGCAACACATAACAGGACTGTCAAAGTGTAATTGCCAATTTACATAATTGCATAAATTTGATTGCAATTGTAGAGTAGATTAAATGTTGATATTTTTCTTGAAATGTTACAGATTTTCATTTGGGCTAATATTTAAGCAATTTCTACTAAACATGTATCAGTCATGAAACTTATCCTTCTATCTAAACAAATAACTGTATAAATAAGTTTACTTGTATCGCTGCAAGTTTCGTATGGACATCCTTGATGGATGCATTATAACATTCTTTAACCAACCAGGTACTTTAACTTGGCACTCCTACAAAACAAGTCTATACAGTAAATGTCTATATGAACATTTATAATTCACAAAACTGCCTACCAGCATTATAGTAACCAATACTGACATATTCATGTGCACTTATTACAGTACTTCACTCTTTGAAAGATTAAATGTGCTTGTTACATTGGAACGTACTTACAGTACACATGTATGGTAGACTAAGCAATACTATATGACTGTATTAATTTTGTAACATACTGTACTTAGTAGATAGGGGAACAGACTACAGGCGGGTTTGAACAGTGCGTTACTTGCGTGTGCATATTGATAAATTTGACGGGTACTGAATCCACATGAAATGAGCATATAAGTGATTAATCCTATAGAGAAATCACATTCACTCTACAGACCAAACTGTTGTTTCATCAGGATAACACCTTGTCAAAGATCGAACAGCTTGGTAAAACCAAACACTATAAAGACATTTATTTACGATAGTAGGTCTCTATACTACAGGGCAAAAATCGAAGCTCACCATTTATCCCCTAAACTATCACAGGATATTAAGAATTCATCGTTATACCACCTGCAGTACAACCCAAACAAACTCATGTGTGCAACATGATACTCACTGTTGCAGTGCCATATAATGCCTCATAAATATTCAACACACATTTGATACTATAGACTGGGTATAGTAAACAACATCTATACCTTTGTATTAAGATTACTATACTATCAGGTATATAAAAAGAACGAAAAAGGTAATACCTATACCAAATGTATACATAACAAGACAAACACAATTCACAACCCTAAATACATAAAGTATTATCAACACTTTAATTTCCCGAGTGATGTCGAGAAAACGATTTTCATTATTGTCTGAAAGACATACAACGGCCCAAAAATGTGAAAGACATATTTAGTTCCTTTTCCTGAAGAAAATCACTTCTAGAACCTATTATTTCATTTATGCAATCTCTTTGTGCACTTGTTGTTAATTGCCTAAAACATTCTACACCTGCAATGACTAAAACAGAATCTTTTTAAAACAGAAATTAAATACTAATTGGGAAAAAAGTACACAGTAATTGCGATGTTATGAAAAACATGTGATACAGGCACCTTGAAAGGTAGAATGAGAAGTGCACTGACCGGTCATAGAGGGCCCACAGTGTTAAACGGTTACCAGGACATTCTAGGCACGGTAGAACGAGGGTGCTAAGGTTGTTGGGAGACAGGTAAGCGAGGAGTGAAGTAAATTCTAATAAGCCACACAGAGGCAACTGCAATTTTGTATGCAATACTTTCATATGATATTACATGTTCCTAGTTTGTCCTTTTGTTGACATGAGGCTATACAGTACAGTATGTACATTAATGTTGCAACATGAAATCCACATAAACATGCACAAAATGATGCTTTTGATAAGACCGTCAAGCCAGACAGCTGTTAGTTTGACAAGTTCAATACAAACACATTTTATGATGGGGTACTTCATTACTATCTATGAATAAACACCCTTTTCCAAAGAATTTTTTTTTCAAATTGAAAGTTGAAACATACTGCAGGCTTGTTTATTAACACCTCCAACTGATCTGTTATTATTTTGAAGGTATGACAATAACACATGCACAAGTTCTAACTTCCTATCAAATTTGAAAAGAAACAGAGATCTCATTTTAACAGAAAGGGATCATTTAGGTGGTCATGATAGGCAACAGCAGTTAAGTGCAGTTTATAATGGAATTCATAGTGCCACTCTAAAGCCAACGTTAAGGTCATCAGTGTTGCTCCCAAATATGCAATATAGTATCAAATTATGGTCACTGCATTCTCTGCAACATTGAACAAAAGTTTTAACTTCATAAACAGAAAACTTTTCAACCTATCAACTGTCTAGTTTAACAGTACTTTTCTATGCCTTAATTTAATTTGCAAAGTCAGCACAAGCCTCCGAGGAAATATTGTTTTAAATATTCTAATACTCTTTAATTTAGAATTAACAATTAATTTAGTTTTTTGTATCCAATTACAAAATACATATTTAACCTCCATAAATTTATACAGCATTTATATGGCAATGTTGACTTATTCTCACCTTAACACCTCTGGTAGAAAGAACGACACATGCATATTTTCTTGTAAATACTTCCATATCCATATTAAATTTTTAAATGCTAAATCCACATCTGTTAAAATAGATTCAAAAATCCTCAATTAGCCTATAAACTCTTTATTCTTGACAAAAGTTCCCTTGTGTAGTGAACATGTCAAATTAACAAAGAGACACTTTTAATAGGAAGAAGGGAATTCTTCTCTGACATGTTGTTTGCATAGTGTTACAAATACGTACAGTATACCAGCTATTCCATGCAAATATATAGTTCTTGGTGTACATACCAGCCAACTCTAGGGAGTGCCAGAGCATATCCTATTATATCTGGAAAAAAAAGACACCAATCTACCAGCATGGGCTGATCATAAGTTTGATAACATCGCTCCAATAGTTGCTTAATGAGTCAAAGACTATAGTCAGCATTCATTCCTTGAAAAACAGAGCAAGACAACCTAGGATTACAACAGAGCTCTAGATTAAGTACAGTAAAGGCATGAACAGATCAACTGCAGTCAGAGAGAATGTATCTAGGCAAGGTGCCATATTAACATCAAACTGACACAAAACAGTGGCAGTGGGACCCAGGGGCCGAGACCCCCCAAATATCTTTCCGAGCCCCCCCCCCCAAAAAAACAATTGTCGGACCATGACATAGTTTCACCTCAAATTTCATTCATTGAAGAATGTCAATTAGTTGAGTCGGATATTTGATAATATGCACCATAAAAAGGAATCATATATTTTATTCAGTAAAAACATTTGTCTCCTCAGACAGTGATGTGAATCATACTGTGTGTTTGGATCCCAGAAACTGTTAACACAGGCATACACGCTGATTTGTTTAGAGCGGGACAGGAAAAGGGACAGCAGAGAAGGAGCAGAGGATGTGCAAGGGAGGAGTGCAGTAGTGGCAGGGAAGAAGGAGAAGAGGATCTTGTACTCAAACCAAAGTTGAAGATCTGCTTTGGACAAAATTGCTGAGGGTTTTGCAACATTAATACCACATTATGTTAATTCACAGCAAAACCTGTAGCTTGCCTAATCACCATGCACACAACACCAGTTAATTGTGTACATGTACCACACTAAGTACTGTTTTTATGGTCACAAACAGAAACATTGCCCTTATGATACACCCAGTTTGCTTACTGTAAATAAACTTCTGTCCTAGCTATAAGAAATAAATCTTGTTGGACAACCTTGAACAGAAATTCTAGGTTGTCCAAGATATAAGCCACAAAGATATATTTCACAAATTAACCCATTAAAACAAGACTTTATGATATGCTAAAGATGATAGGCCAAGTTTCAAAATGAAAAGAGTTTCATAACCTATTCTCATGTAATAAGAGTGTGATATAATGTGGCATTGTGATGTCTACTTCATAGACTTTTTATTATTGGGAGTTGGGTTGACCCGGGGCGGGTGTTTAAAATTTAAGCTCCCACCAATAGGAGGAAGATATATTGATGTATTTAGCACTGTTTTTGGTTACAATCCAGCTGTGGGCAATTACTGTAACCACTGCTTCATAAAGCAGCGTACATAGAGTAGGGAATTTACCGATAATTACAACTCATTAGTACTATACATACAGTTTGACAGAACTGGCGTATCCTGCTAGATTCATCTATTAATCTTGGTTATACATTGAAACCCATGCATGGCTAAATCAGGGCATGAAACCCTGTGCTTTATGTCAATAAAATGGATAATGAAGCACAACAAAGGCATGCTCTTATACTGTACAGTGCAGTATATAAAGCACATATGACTATCTCATGGGCTTAGGGTGACACTTCCTACATATATATAACATACAGTACTGTACCTACCAGGCTGGGAGCTGAATTCAGAGATATAAGAAGATTTTGTTACCATTGTGAGGGTTAATAAATGGATTACAGTTTCATTTCTTCTAAAGCTGCTATCACAGAGGCATCCTGAGGTTAATGATGCATGCTAAATCTATATCCAGCATGACATACATACATACTGTATGTACAGTGTACAGTATGTACATGTACTGTACAGTACTGACTACAGTATTTTTTTTATTTACTATAGGTTTCATATCGAACAAAACTGTCTCTATTCGTCTTGATGATCATGAACTGTCTCTCTGTTCACATAAGTGCTGCCTCAAAATTTCCCCTTGGTGCTTCTTCTTAATGCTTTCCCTGCCATTCTTCTTACCTATATATGATATGTCTCTGTCCCCCTGGTGCTGCATCTTTTGCAAACCCACCCCTCCCCATTGGTTATTTATCGCTTCCCTATGCATGGTGCTGTGTCTGCTCCCCTTTGAGCCATCTATAGTAAGTCTCGCATATGTTTCTCTTCCCCACTAAAAGAAGTCTCTGTTTCCCTGTGGTGCTGTCTATTCTCCCTATTGTTGCTGTCTAACTCCCTCCTCCCTTGGTAATATCTGCTGTCCCTTGGTGCTGTATGCTGTCCCTTGGTGTTATCTGCTGTCCCTTGGTGTTATCTACTGTCCCTTGGTGCTATCTGCTGTCCTTTGGTGTTATCTGCTGTCCCTTTGTGCTATCTGCTGTCCCTTAGTGCTGTATATTGTCTGCATCTGTTCCAACCCTTCCCCTCATTGGTTATAATGTATATCTTCCATATATTGTGCATCTCTGCTCTTCTTTGAGCAATCAACAGTGTTCTTCAATACTGTACAGTGTACAGTATGTATTTCTTCCCCAATTAAAGGTGTCTCTGTTTTCCATTGGTGCTGTCTGCCCCTCTCCTCTGGGTGATGCCTGTTGTCCCTTGGAGTTGTGTGTTCCTCCTTTGGTGTTGTATCTTTTCCCTTGATACTGTCTCTGCCTCTCCACTCACTTCTGATGCCTCTGCTCCTCTTTGTGCCATCTATGTCTCCAAATATGTTTCTCCTTTGGTGATGTATGTTCCCTGTTTGCTGCTGTTTGTCACATTCTCCTTTTGCTGTTGTCTGGCCCCCTCCTTCTTGATGCTATCTGTTGTCCATGGTGCTATCTGTCCCCTCCCCTTGGCACTGTCTGTTCTTTTCAGGTGTTGTCTGTTTCCCTCTAAGTTGTCTATTTGCCCCCTTTGTACTATCCGTTCCCCATCCCTTGGTGCTGTATGCCCCCACTCCCCCCTTGATGGTGTTTCCCCATGGTGTTGTCTGTTCTCCTATGCCATATCTCTTTCCCTTGATGCTTTCTCTGCCTCTCCACTAACTTCAGTTGATTTCTTTCCATTCCATTGGTGATGTCTTTGTTCAAACAGTTCAAATTCATCATCAAACCATGGAATGAAACATGTCCTTGTCAAGTGATCATCGGTAAACATGTGGAAAATACTGAACATTGTTTACCAAGAGCCCGGGAGGAACTGGAACATAGAACAGTGCAAATGTCATAGACTAATGCAAGCAGCATTCTAAATGCATTGCATTTCAATCAGGACGAGTCAACAAGTCAATAAAAGAGAGTTAAGTAAGCAAACTGCTGTTTGTTAACAGTGATGACATCATACATGCAGCACTGTATGTTAACCACCAACCAAGCTGCGTTTCCTTAATTCCGGAAGTACCGTACTAAGAGCTCTGCATGTGTCCTATATCCGACAAAACTATATAACATTACTCAGATAACTTAGAATAACAACTGAAGTCTTGTAAGATGCTTTAATGATATTTTATATCATTGTTAACCTTAGAGCACCAAAAGTTGCAGTAGACACCACATTTATCATTTAGACAAGTGTGTCTCAATGCATGAATCTATTTGGCACCTAACCTTAGGCACCCAGCAATTTCTATAACCGGCCCGTCTCCAGACACTACCTGGAAAAACTGAGTGTTTGACTGGACGGTGCATTCTGAGTAGTATACTTCGTTCCCTTTTTTTGTGCGACAGCGCTGTTTTCGTGCATGTACGCACATACAGCGTTAAACCTATATCTAATTTAAATTAGGGCCTAGCCTAACTTCACGAAAATAGGCCTCCATACTAAGTTACACTATAGACTGGACTAACCCACTGTGACTATGGGTAGATTTTGTTTGATTGGTCATTTACAATGCTGTTGCTTGATTCGGCGATCTTTTCACTTTTTCTGAGTTTCAGCAGTCATGTGTATATATATTAACATAGTATCTACTATCTAACCACAAACACAAATCTTGTTGAGATCGTTCTTGATTCCTCCATCGCAAGAATGTTGATTCGACGATCTTTTTACTTTTACACAGTAAGTCAATGGGCCTTGTCCATTGAGTTAACTGTACGCGAAGGAAATCACACACTAACAGTGCATTGACTTGGTCGCATGGAATCAGACTTGCTTTAGTCAATTTAAGTTACAGCATATTCAGTTATGACATGAGGGGAGAATGTTAATACAGAAGAAGTAACCTCCACATTGTAAACAATATCAGTCAACGGTTAGTTGGAACAAAGTAGCACGTAACATGACATACGGCACATACCATGTATGCTAACCATATCAATTGAACTATGCTCAACAGAAGGCTGACGATACATCCAATGGATACAGAAATAAACATTGGAGTCGTGTGCATATATACTATGAACAAGTTGTTAGGGGAACTACTAACAATTACCAAAAATTGTATTGTTTCATCACTTCACGAACTCTCATGAGCAAAAAAGTAAAGTTTAATGCCACAAAACAAGAGCTTTCTCAGAAATTTCCAAATGGAAATCTGAGTAAAGAACAAAGTCACTGAAAAATTTGAAAGTTTGACAACATCTGCAACTCCATAACCTTACACACAGTAATGTGTGTGAGCAAAAATCACTTAATCTTTTCATTTTTGACTTGACTTTCGCCCAAAGTGCTTGCATTTTAAACATGTGGTTAAGATTGTGAAATAATGATAAGTTAGTTAATAATCAATCTTTGTGAGCAATTTTACAGTACTTTTAATTAATTATTCGAAATGACAGTTGACGAGTAATTACGCTAATGAACTACGTACAAACCACTTTTATGGGATTTTAAATAATCAATCTTTGTGAGCAATTTTACAGTACTTTTAATTCATTTTTTGAAATGACAGTTGACGAGTAATTACGCTAATGAACTACGAACCACTTTTATGGGATTTTAACAATGAATGGCATTAACAAATTTATCTAAACAATTAACTCAAAAAGACGTTTTTAATAAATCTCCTGACCTTTGATATGATGGCTATTTCTGTCAGGTACATACTGCACGTTGTCTTTGGCCCTAAAGTTCTGACAAGCTAGACTTGCTAAAGTTTCACAGAAACTGTCTTCCTGAAGCTTCACTCTGTCATTCTGACCTTCAGGCACAGAGAAGTGTTCATCTTAAATAATTGCTCAGTCTCATCAAGGTAATGCATTGAGGGGCACAGCAGTAACTAACCACCAGTTCCAACATTAAGAGGACTACACAAACCCAACCATCACCATTGGTCTAAGTGATACGGATATTGTAACTGTGATGTGATGGGAAAAAAAATCTCCAAAACAGCTAAGAAAAATATTGTTTTTATATATCAAAGGTTTAATGTTCCTTCACACACACTAGACTCTAAAGACTTGATTAAGTCTAAATATAACATCATTGAGATGCACTTGCTTCAACATTTCTATGTTTTACGTTATAATTTGTCGTCTTATTTACTGTAAGGGAGAAATGCTTGGAAGGGTGCAAAGTTGTAACAGTGCAGATTTCTTATGTAGATTGAGGGTTAGATTTAGTCAGTTATGTGTGAGCATTATTGTTCAGAATATTGTGTTAACATCATCATTGTTGTTATTTCATTTACATTGTGTTTAGTTCAGGATTCCAAAGAGTTCAAAACCAACTCGAGAAGTTTAAGGTGCAGTCTTACTCGACTAACTGCAAAATACATTCCTTCTAGACTGTAAAAAAGTGAAGCAAAGTTAACCTTCTATTATATGCAATTTTTTTTGGGATATAATACCAAACCCACTGAGCAATCAAAAAGGTCAAGTTAGTGTACACAGTCTCCACTTTGAACTTTCAAATATCAAGTGTCCAATTTAAATGCCTACGCTTGACCATCTAAATAGAAAACAAAGAAACAAGACAAAACAGAACAAAAGCCATTCCTAAACTGGGTTGATAAAAAAAATTCTACCTTTACAAAACAAGCAAATCTATTTATTTACCCAAAAAGAAAGAAGTGCTACATGTATGTAAACTTACCTTTGCTATTTGCTGATTAAACAGTAAAATCAGCGATTTGTCAACATCACCCTGACCTAGGAGACGGCATTAAAGTTATACTGTATAGCACTGGTGAGTATACTGTACATAGGATGGTGTACTTAACATGCAGGTATGCGCTTGTGAATGAATGGCAAAGGTTACTGTTGATACTGTAGGTCTATGGAAGCTTTCATGTTGTACTAGGTACATACAATTATTTCTAACAAGGCAACTTTACATTACTTACTGTACATATATGTTATATGAACACATAACTGGTTACCCTTCAATTAATTAATTTATTTACTTACACGCCTATCTTTCATAGATTCATAGCCCTCATTAACAATCATTTCACATAAACAGTTCACATATTTAAGGTCTCCTAACCTTCAACTAAGAGAGGGTTGTGTCCACAGTGTGGTTAAACATTTTTCTCAAACCGACAAGTAATTTCCACAAAAGGAAACTTATTTCAATTTATAAATGCATACATAGTTTGCACTATTCCTGGTAAAATTCTGGTGAACTAAATTATCGCATCCTGTCTTTATTTACATATTTTTCCCCCTTTAATAGACTATTATTTTATGGAGTTAATTTCAATACAAAATGTAACTTTGACAAAGGAAAATATTTGTACTCTTACAAAACAATCATTACTGCACTCGGTTAACAATATTATTCGATAAATTAGCATTGATAATTTATGCAAATTATAGAACTATCACTTAAAACTGCAGGTGGGTAAACAAATGTCAAGTAAATTTGCCTTGAAGGGTACAATATAAACATGGATTTCATCTTAAATGGATGATATGGTGACATGAAACTTACAAGATATATGCTAAACCGGGAGAAAATGTTGAAATTGAAAACTTAATACAGTACTAAGTTTTCAGTAGTTCTTTTCATTATTTTCTAATTCACATATAAGTTGTTTCATAACTTTACATTTCTTTGGAAGACTCTCATAGACAATCATGTTTTCAACTTCGATGATCACACAGTCACAGTCCCAATGCACAAGGACTGGGGTTGAGAGCGGATCAGTCATTCGGTAGTTTGGTTTTCGTGCCCAGGGTCTTTCCTGGTGACTTTTTCTTTTTTTCTTTTTTTCTTAAAGAGTTTTTTTCCTTTTTGGTGTATAGCAAAGCAATGTTCAATAGGATCCCTATCAACCTTTTCCAGATCAGCCTGACTACAGTAGTTGTCCAAGGACCAAATTCAGTTTAGTTTAGTCTTTCCAGAGGGTTAGGACTATACCACCACAGCCCTGTCCATGTGCTGATCATTGGTGAATGCCAACTTAATTTACCAAACATTCTCTTATCCATGAGTGTTCAGAAAGTTACAAGGCAGGCGTGTATTTTAGTCCCATTCATTCCTGCTCCCAGGACTGCCATGTTACACGTACGTCCCCATCAGACACGAGATT
>KN890985.1:3479-15224 GCA_000934455.1 Apostichopus parvimensis
TGGATAAATGGAGTGTACACCGTTGAACATGTTCAGTGCTGGTATGTGTGTTACGATTGTTTCAATGCAAACATGATACTGCCAACTCAACCCCCCCCACCCCCACCCCCAGGGATAAATAGGTTGTATAAGATAGCATACACTCTGGTACGTGTGGTACGGTCTGTTTATTTGAAATGTAATATTGAATAAGACAAGCCATCATACGTCTCAATATTAAGAATGTAACTGGTATTGCAAGTGCATAAATTTGGTGAAAGTAGTGACAGAACCTCCCACAGTATTGTCATAACATTAAAACATTGACCCAAAGTTTAAACAGTACAAGCCCTCCCAGCAAACTGTTCCATCATCCCAGGAAGCGGTTGATACATTTTTACAATTTACTCTCGAAAGATGAATACTTCCTTGGTTCTTACCCTAGCTGCATAGATAATCTTGTTGCTGTCAGCGATGGGCGTCCCAGAGAACTTGTCGAAGCTGTCACCTTGTTCCAGATCCCAGCCGCCCCACCATCGGCACTTCTCCACCACTAGGATGTGTCTGTTTGGAGAAATTCGAATGAACCATCTCAATGTGAATTAGGAAATTACAAACTCACTTTAGCCAAAGTATGATCCATTATAATGTAATGAATACTGAAGAAAAAGAAAGTATTAAAAACATAATTTCTTTAATTTATAACTGAAAGTATGAATGGGTAAAATTAGCAATGCAACTTGGAGGGGAATGATTATAGTCTGTGATAAAATTGTGACGACTATGCATGGTACAGCAAGATGTAACCCGCGGCAGCTGATTGATAATAACTTCAGCTTGTTTTCCATTTAATGGTTCTAAAATGATGTTTTGAACATAATTGGCATGAAATTACGGCACTTTAGAAGTCCCCTCATAGTACCCAAGTCACGACTGGTACTTCATAATACCCAAGTCACTATTCGTACTTCATAATACCCAGGGCAATACTGGTACTTTATAGTTCACAAGTCACTACTGGTACTTCATACTACACAAGTCAATAATGATACTTAACCATACTCAAGTCTATAATGGTACTTTATAGCACACAAGTCAAAACATCTACTTCACAGTACCCAACACCAAAACTGATACTTAAGTCAATATTCATGCTCATCAGTTCTCATGCCAAGACTCATACTCCTGCCAAAATGCATACCCAGTGGTACTTAAAGTCAGTTTTCATACATTGTCCTTTGTACCCCTACTATGTGTCCACCCTTGAGGCAATGCGAGGATAAAAATCCTTGACGAGACACTAAAAACTGACCTGTTTGTTATGATGACTACATCTGGTGTGCTGTCACTAGAAGTGGTTGCATGAGCAAAATAGATGTCTGTTTCGTAAAATCCTTTCCGTCTGATGTTGTGTAGAATGAGGTTACCTACAGCTTTGTAGGGAGAGTATAACTGCAGGCCCTGAACATTAACACCCTGGAAAATAAAAAAAAATCAATAAATAAAAAAAACAGGATCATTTTATTTTGTTTATTTTACTTAAATAATTCAAATCAAAGAGAGAGAAATTGACTTTTAACAAAAAAACTGTTTATCTACTGCAAAGAGCATGTGTATATAATCATAATAATAATAATAATAATGGTGATTTATAACACACGCATATCCACCCGGAAGGGTGCTCAAGGTGCGGGAGAAGAAGAGAGAAAAGAAAGCAAAAACGAATGAACAAAAGAATTATTGGTTAACATTGATGAATGCTTGATGCATCAGATGAATGTTTCAGAAGTTTTCTTAAACCAAGTGAGGGAAGCACAACATCTGAGTTCTAGTTGTAATTCATTCCAGAGGCGAGGAGCAGCTACTTTGAACGATCTGTCGCCCACTGTGTAGGTAAAGATACTATTACAGTCAGCCTGTGAAGAAGGTCCTGCTAGGATCGAAACGTCACGCCCTCTAATTTTTATACACAATTGAGATACTTCATCAATTTTAAAATTTAAAAAAAAAAAAAAAAAAGGGAGAAAGAAACGTACAGATGAGCAGTCTTATATCAAAATCATTCCTCACCTGTGTAGGACTTATAAACCTTGGAATCCGACATCTCATAACTGGCATCTCATTCAAGTCTGTCGCCCTCTCTATTCCTTCCAGTACGATGGTCATGCCGTCTGCGACTCCACCGAACGGCTTGGTCACCAAACCCAAGACTCCTTTACCCACTCCTTTGAAGAACCCCTTCAGACCCTCTTCCTGTGCTCCGTGGAGGGGACTGCTCACAATCCCAGTTAAACCCACAATAACACCCTAAGGAGAATAAAAAAAAAAAAAATGATATTACCAAAGCTCTTTAACAGTTTTTCTACACAGTTTATTGCATCGTATTAATGCATTTCACTATTAATCACTGGACCAAATTTCCCTTCCAAAGAATCAAGATAAAACTCAGAAAGTTTGAAATAATCAGCTTTTGTCATTAAGTTAGTGTTAGGCGTGGTTTGAGTGTGCTTGGTCAGACTAAGGATAAAAACTCCTTGACTTAATAAGAAGTTTGTTGAATTGTCTAAAAGTATGGAATATTTGATATTTTTGAAAGGGACAACTTCCGGTCATGAAATTTTGCTTTTGCTCTGGTGACAAATCGACGATGATGATGTAATGATTTGAGGGAAATATTTTGCTTCGATATCTGTCACTCTGCTTTAGCTAGTTACATTCATTACAATTTATTTTATACTTTAAACATTTCATATCTGTACACAAGCAAAACAGAATCAACAACAGGACCTATAAGTATGTGTGATTGTAGCCTAATGATGCAGAAAAATATCAAATATATACAAATCTACCTAGGGCCTATTTCTTTGAGGAAAAATAAGAAAACAGTCCTTCAACCTTCAACTTTTGGTCATTGTTTGAACATACCATCACAAAGCCCTGTCCAGCGTAGAGGAGATGTTTGGGCAAGCTGTCCGGGTGACGCTGCAGGCGACGTATCCTCGCCTGCAGAAAGATAATCGATCGATAGAAATTGATCCATAGACACAATAAACAATCAAAAACTGATATTGCTGCAGAAGAAGATTACCCAAGACTTTCATTATGATCTCATAAGATCTCAAAAGGCTATTAATAAAGCACTCTGAATTGTCACTACAAACTTCTATCAGCATTTTTTAACTTGTTTTAATTATGAAAGTTGTGGTGAGTGCTCACAAATCTACAAAACTTTCACATATGTCCATATTTTTTTATATTATACAAATTTTTCACACATACTCAACTGCACATATAATCCGTTTACTTTTAATAACAGTGTGACGAGCATGGATAGCTAACTTTACTATTTTACGATCTAACCCTTCGACATACTCGGCTACCTTCGTCGGTTCGCATGGGTAACAAATGTAACGTATGCGATGTTACCTTTATGGTTACCTATCACACACATATTCATCTTCATCATCATTAACTCACCTTCTGATAATCTTCGTCAAATGAGATGAAAGCTAAAGCCCGGCCGACGGTACCGCTGAGACCACTCAGGGTATCGGCAACGCCACCTTGTGAGGGGAAATGAAACACAGAATACATTAACCGTTGAACGATAAGTGAAACAGATGGTTACATGGACCAAGTTAATCCCATGACAGTTATATACCAAATAACTGTTACTGAAAAATTTCTCTTAAAGGGTGTGAAGACTCGCGCAAAAAGAAACGTCTAATGCCGGTAATCTGACCTATAGTTTCAAATGAGGTGTAACAGAAGTGTTAGACACCACCATCGATCACAGAAAATACACACACAGCTTGCTACCGTCGGTAATTAGACACTAGTGTACAGTCAGTACATACAGCTTTGGTCAATACCCACAGCACAGTGTACAAACGATACAGCGATGGACATCTCAGGTCCAGCTAAGATAACAAGGTATCACGTTTCATTACTGTCTGCATTTTGTAGCGACAAGAGAAAAACTTCACTTGCAAGCAACGGGAAGTTAACTTTTTTCAGAGCGCGGCACGCAGGGTTTGGGGCGAGTCTTCAATACCTTTAACCGTTCAACGATGAGTGAAACAGATGGTTATATTGGACCATTTTAATCCCATTGACAGCTTAACAGATGCCTTCAGTGTATACCAAATAACTGTTACTTTCAAATTTCTCTTAAGCAGGAAAACATCCATCAAGTAGCTTGTTTAAGTTTTCAATGTCGTATAAGCTGCTTCAAATAACCCGACAATGGTATCACTCATCGGTATAATAACCAGAGAAGTTTGAGTTGAAACAAAGCTGCATTTAGCCATATTTTTGTTATGATATGAAATATTCTATAATGATGTGTCACAGTTTTCCCCTCTTACATTCAAATGATATTACAATATTGTAACAATAAAAATCACACATTTTTGAGCTGGGCCAAAAAAATACAGCCCAATTTTACTTTGCAAAGTTCGTGGCTGCAAACTTTGAAATGCATTGTCCGCTTCTGATTAATTTGACATATCCACAGCAATTAATGCTCTGCTGTAGTTAAAGATAAATTTATTTCCAAAAGGAACCTGCATTTTGTTTGTCATCTTCAGATCAAATTTTACAACAGAATTTGGGATTATTTTGATATAATGGGAGCAGATCCTAATTTCGATATCTATATTGCAATATCCCAAGATACACTATATACAGCATATGATGGTAAAACTATTTAATTGTGGGTTGCCTCTAACGAGATATTAGCTTATGTGGAATAAAGAGAATGTGGGTTAAACATTTGCAGGGTAACGATGTCAAAGTTCCAGATGATGTCAAACTTCCACTCACCTACTGTATGTCCTAAAAGACTTTGCACTCCTTTAGCCAACCCCTCCGCAAACTCTCCTGGTCCCTGGATTAGACCCTACAAGATCAAGAAAATTTGCATGACAATAGACAACCTTAAAAACTTACTAATATTGATACTGTTTCATCTATTTGATCCCTTCCTCAATTCTAAACTTCATAAAGGAAAATATAAGATTAGTTGTATCAAATAAAATATCTTAAATGAATTGCCCAGCCCCTCTGCAAACTTTCCTGGTCCCTGGATTAGACCCTACAAGATCAAGAATATTTGCATGACAATAGCAAAATATTTGCATGACAATAGAAAACTTACTAATATCGATACTGTTTCATCTATTTGATTCCTTCCTCAATTCAAAACTTCAAACAGGAAAATATAAGATTAGTAGTGTCAAATAAAATATCTTAAATGAATTGAAAATTTATGAAGGAAAAAGAGGTGGATTGTTGGTTGTTTTTGCTGTGAAGCAATAGATGCAAATGATTTCCGTTCAGCCTCAACTGGGGGATTCCAGTTTTACCATAAAAGAACATGCCAGATATTTACAGCCTAACCAACTAGGCTATGGACACTAACTGTGTGTTCAGAGGTTGAAAACCAGTAAAGAAGGTCGTTAATCCACTGCGGACTCTTTGCCTACTGTATCGAACATTGCTAGCCCTGTTTTTGATGACATATCAAAGTTAGGAGGGACTGACATTTTTATCATAACAGGATCTTCTTTGGGCGGGCTAACTGATGCAGATTAAAATATTACACCTTCTTAGTTTATATCACAAAATTCTACTCAATCGCGAGAGAAAGATTCACCAGACCACCTCCCAAAGTAACAATTTAGCTATGATTTCTTCAAAACATTTCCCCCTCCCATAAATGTCACACATTTTCACAATCCCGAGAAGCTCTCACCAAGTAAGGCTCATAGAAGAAGTCACTTATGCCTTCCTTGACATCTCTGAAGAGACCGTAGGGGTTTCCGAGGACGTCTAGACCAAGAATGAAGACGTAGGCTTGTTTAACTGCCTGGGACACATAGTGATCCTGTGCGTCAGCTAACAACTGGCTCTGGGTCACCAGGATGTTGGTTCTCTCAAAGTACGCCAATCTGAAACACGATTGAATGACATAACGCATTTCTCTCAGTAAAGACAAGAAACAAAATTTGCTCCACATGTCTCAGGGTGAATGCTGATTGGTATTGTGCAGGGGTAGACAAACCAACTCTTATGCTCTTACAACTGAAATGTGTATTTGAAAGAAGGAGGACTTGCAAAAACAGATGGTGTTTGGGACCGAGAACCAATCTTGGGCAGGTACAATATGATACAAACATCACAGGTATACATGTCATCAAGAAAAATACATTACATGAAATTTTTGATTTGGTGGGACAAAAAGTATATTCTGTATTGGAATCAAACATCTATCTATAAATATAATATATATAAATATAAAAAAAATCCCTGGTAATCAAATCACCTTTTACGCTTGGTGACCCCAATTTTTGCCTTCATATATGTTGTGACCTGTGGAGGAGGTCTATTGGGAGGAGGTGTGGGGCCACCCACCCCTTTAAGAAATTTTTATATGACTAAAAAGGATGCTTACATGCACAAATGGTATTACAGTTTCCAAACTCTTGAAGCAATCTATATTCAGAATTTTTCCCCTTTTCTTCCCACAAATATGTGCAAAAAGTTTTCCGTCCAAATTTTTTTGGCGACCCTCATAATTTTTTCGGGTGATCTTAAAAAAGGATTGCGACCCCACACTTTAATTACCAGTGGTCTAACTGATACAAAGTTGCTACCGAACACATGTTTAGTACAGACAGAAGCTGCTCTCAGAATTAATTTCCTCCTCTCAGAAATTAATTTCCTATGTAAAGAGCTCCATCCGCACAGCATGCTACATGCTTGTATCTATGAACTGAAATCAAGACCGACTTACTTCAGTTCTACTTCGCTGACTTCTGTCAGCGTGGAGCCGATCGAATCCAAGAAAAACTTCAAAAGTCCATTGGTCATCTTCGGGTTCACTAGATGGGGCTGACCGGCCAATGAGAAACTGACCACGCACTAAAATGGAGGAGAAAGAAACAAGAAAGTATAAGTTGTACTTCATCAACTGACCAACGGCGGCACGATATTGCAAGACACTATCCTTCCACTCTGAGAGTAAAATTCATAATTTTGTCCAAACCTCTCCTCTTTACTTAGACAACAGGACACATTTAAACCACCATTTCCCCCAACTTATAACCTTTTTAGCCTCTTTTGAAGTAAGTTTACCTTTAAGGGTGAGAGGTGCAGATACTCAAAGAATATCTGTGTCATTGTGTTGTCTGTGGTGGAAGTCTCTCTCAGTGAAGTCTGAATGAAATCCAGATCGGCATGGAGTGAAACAATCTAAAGAGGAAGTGGAAAAAAATGTGAAAAGTGTGATCATCCTTCAAATGATTAATTTCCCTGTTAAATGGATATGTAAATCCAGCAATCAAGGAACTGTCGACAAGCTACTAAATTAACTTCTTTTTCTTCCCTTGTACAATTTGCTTACTGACCTTATATCCCTCTGATCTATAGATAGGACATCAAGATATTCTCTTGCATATTATTAATAAAGAACTTAAGTCAAATACATGAGCAAATCAAATTTAAAAAAATTAAATAAAAAAACCCCCAGAAATCTAGAGATTTTAAGAACTTAAAGCAGCATTTTGCGTCCTTTTCTATGATTTTTCTCAACCTCACTGACTCCACTATGCCATAACGACATACATAACTAGCTTATCTATTTAAATCGTACTTCAAATGGTGGCATAAAAGTCGAAAAATTTGCAACTTTCAACTTTATTTTTCTCCAAGATATTATATAGAAAAAACGTTGTTGGCAGGGAAAAACTTGGCTAATATCTTAGTTTGCTGTTTTGTGATTGATATATGTAAAAAACTCGATGGACATGGCAAAAAAGTAGCAAACGGTGACCAAACGCAAAATGCTGCTTTAATAGTTAATCTTGAACTAGTGCATGTGGGCAAGTAAACCACATTTAAGAAGGCAACATTAGCTTTGCTGTGGTACAAGAGCTAATATTTAGTCACCTAGGACCTAGGAAATATAGAAAAATGCCTCTCCCCTCCCCCCCAGCAAAAAAAAAATATGGTGGCTACAATTGTAACTTAGTCATACTTTTAGATAAAATATATTAATACATTCTGGTTTAGAGACATTTTTAAAATCTAGAGAATGCCTTGTTGAGGTATGTACTCACTTCTTCTTCCTCGTGTTTGAGATTAGAGAAAATATCCAAGACCGACCTGAGGAACCCATCGTCCACCCTGATACTGGACTCTTGGATGAGAACCTTTAGATATCTGTAGGATGCAGAAGGAAAATAAAATTGTTTACAAATTTGTCTATTTTCCTTCTTTTTTTTGTTCAAGTCAAACATATGTTAGTAAGAGCAGGAATTGAGACTTTATTCTTAATCAAACAACCATATATTAATTTTCAAACTGTCCACAGGTCATTCAAATAAAGGATGGATACAATGAAAACCATCACCCATCCTGATTCATCAGCTAAAATCTTTCTGGCATCTATTGTGGGCACTGACTATCACAACTAATGAGACATTTTGTGCTTTGTGTACACTGCACAGCAACTAGGGCATGTTAGTAACTTACAACCACTTTGTATTTAATTTGTCGAGTCAGTGGACAACACTCCTCTCAGGTGAGAGGGGTTTGCAAATCAAATAGACCGGTGCTGTGGCCGAGTGGATAAAGGCGGTGGCATTTGAAGCAATTAGGTCTAGCAATCGGGAGGTTCCAGGTCATAGTAAGGTGGGTTTTTCATCCAAGAGCAATCTACGGTTTTCCCATCTGAAATGACTTTCTAAATTGAAAAGATACCAAATTTGAGTTTAAAATGTTGAATTGGAAGCCACCCGACTTGTAAGTTGTAATCCATAAGCCCTTCCGGGCATCGTAAACATAACTGCTGATTAGTAAATAATGTTGCAAGACAAAAGAAAATTTGACTCACTTGATTGTATCCAGGCCAGCCTCGGGAATATTCTTCCTGAGTAGCGACATCTCGATAAAGGGTTTTGGACCCGTTTTCTTGAGAACCTCACTAGGGAGTGGATTCACGTTCATCACGGTGGGGAAGTAAGCGTCGAACAGCTGGTTGTCAATCTACGAAAAACCGCAGGCAAATATTTATTCTAAGGATATTGATGTTAAAACCTATCGTGGCATTGTGACATCTTTTCTCCTTTTATGTTCCTTACATACGAAAAGGAAATGTTAAACACAGATGACAGATAGAGATACATTACAAAGAAGCTTCAAATTAGTTCCTCTTTCTGACAAGTCTTTAGTGTGCTTGAAAGTCATAACAAGAGAAAGAAGAAATATCAGAAGATGCTGCAGTTTCCAGAGGCTTTGTTACCATCACCCCCTAACCAGCAACTGTTTAACCCCCCTGCACCCCCCCCCCCCCCCCCCCCCAATGAGAACTACCCTACTTACCATTCTGTATTGGCCTGTTTCCACAAGTTTTTCTTGATCTGATTCTGTCATGGTTTCTTCTACCACAAATTTTGCAGATCTTACTTATACATGTTTTTTTTAAATTTCTTCTCAAGATGTTGATTTCTACTATTAAGGCTACTATAACTGTCCATACCTGTATCTTATGCAGTTTGACATGAACACTCGTGAAATGGTCGGACTGTCTGAGATGAAGCCAGAGTCCGGGGTTGTACGTCCTTCTGAGAGGACCGGCTACTGGCTTACTGATCACATTGGATTTAAAGTCAGCCTAAGATAAAGAAAGAAATACATATAATGTCACAAACAAGTGAAGACTATTAACATTTAATTAATAGAGATCTTTTGATGGATCCTGCCAGCAAGTACAATCACCCTCTTTAGCCACTGCTCCCCCCCCCCTACTCAAGATACAAGGAAAAAGTCACTCCAGAAGATTGATAACATGTAATAGATCTGTTGATTGGTGGATCCCTCCAACAAGTACAATGACACCCCCCCCCCCTCTTCACCCAGATTAAACGAAACAATTACCAATGAAGACTGACTGACCTCCAATGCCCCTTCTCCCTGTATTGTACTCATGGTACCCATGTCTTACCTCCAATGCCCCTTCTTACATTGTACTCATGGTACACAGGACTTACCTCCAATGCCCTTCTCCCTACATTGTACTCACGGTACCCATGTCTTACCTCCAATGCCCCTTCTATCTCCACTGTTTCCTCTCCCTGTTTAAATCGATCGTCCAGAAGACCAGACAGTTCCATCGTCAGTGCTTTCCATTTATCCGGTTTAGTCTCAACTTCCCACTTGGCTGGACTGCTGAACAAGCTGATGTATGCCACCTCCTCGTAATGAGCATTAATAAGTGACAAACCAACGCCATTTATGCTGGCAAATAACTCCAGTTTAGCCTGTTCCGAAACGTAGGCCTGTAGGTAAAACGAAAAAACCTCAAAAAGTTATTTATACAAGCAAACTGACCCAAACAGTATAAACCTATACAAACGTTATTGGATAAGGGTGCATAAGGTGTGCTTAAAAGGGCAATGTTTACCGACACTGGTCTTAGATTAGTCTCACTTGAAACAATAGCAGACTGTGAGAGGAATCCATAAAGTAAAATCCAGAATATTAACTTCCTCTTTTCAAGGCGGGAACAGTTTCGTACATGTGCCAAGCTTACCTGAGTAGCCAATCTGGCTATTTTAGAGCTCTGAGTAACCATGAAGACTCTTTGTAGACCGTCCATGTAAGACACCCAGAAGACGTTGGTTCTCTCCTTCCTGGCCATGAGAGGATGCTCAATAACTCCATCAACCTCAGATTTATCCTCCTCTGAGAAAATGCAAAAACAGAGACATAGATATTCAAAATATCCTACTTTTTCAGTAAAGAAAAGAAGAAGAAAATTTTAAAAAGGTCTTCCTTTTAATGGGTTACAAATTCGAGCTGGAGAAGTTGGTTGCTCGCAACTAAGAGATCTTACAAAAAATTAAATATAACTCCTACTAGCTTAGCGTTAAACTTGACTAACGCACCAATACACCACCTATGGGGACTTGAATGTGAATATTTTCATTTTTCACAAGTGTATTTTTAATACCTTTGATTTCAATACAACAGACCAGGGTACACATGTGGTTGTTTATTAACTGAAAGTTTGAGCTCCATTAAAAAAGAACACAAAAAAAACCACCAAATCAGCCAAAGCTTTACTATTAATTACATGACCATACATAATATTACATTACTTTACATTACATTACAAGATATTATATTACATTACTTATATTACATTACATGACATTACATTGCATTACATGGCATTATATTACATTACATTACTTTACAGTACATTAAAAGATATTATATTACATTTACATTACTTACATTACATTAAATGACATAACATAACATGACATTACATTGCATTATATTACATTACATTACAGTACATTATATTACATTTACATTAATTACATTACTTACCTTACATGACATGACATTATATTACATTTACATTACATTTACATTACATTACATTGCATTATATTACAGTACAGTACATTACATTACATTACATTAACAACCTACTACATGTCTACATTCCCTACCTTCGTCTGTGCTGTATACGCTGGCATCATCTCCTTCTACGTACAGGCCGTCTCCAGGTAACATGCTCCGATGGATGCTATCCATACTAATCACGACTTTACCCCAAGAATCCTGAAGAAAGAAGAACATTTTACAGTTTAGTTTAATACTGTGACTTCTTCATTCATGTATGTGAAAACATGTTATGAAAGTTTCTCTTGAAACATGTGCTTTTTACTCTCCCCATTTCAGGATAAAAAC
>KN890985.1:18325-34811 GCA_000934455.1 Apostichopus parvimensis
TTAATGTTGACCCACACCCCTGCTTTGACCCCTTCCTCACGATGTACTCACCTCTCCGGGTTTAATGTTGACCCACACCCCTGCTTTGACCCCAACCTCTACATAACAGAGAGTAATATATGTGTCCTCATGATGTACTCACCTCTCCTGGTTTAATGTTGACCCACACCCCTGCTTTGACCCCTTCCTCTACATAAGAGAGAGTAATATCTGTGTGATTCTGGATGAGGAAGTATGGCATCAAAGTCACAATCTTCGTCAGCGAGAGATTGGATAACCTAATATCCATCCAAAACTAAGACAGACAGAAAAATCAAAAGGAAAAACGCTGGGATAAGAGACCGAATCTAGACATAATGGCAGGCACATAATCATAAAAGTAACTTATGATAATAACAATAATAATAATAACTTGACTCAACATCGAGTACCAAAATGTTCAGCTTGCACGATGTAAAGTTGCAACATACCTATGTGCTTGCATCAGCAACAAATTAAAGCCTTCTGGTGGATACTATCTGTTTACGACAAATGTTAAAATTTCCTGGGTTGTCCGCTCTGCATCTTCATGTCATACTAACCATGAAAAACACAGACTTCATTCAAGAGGTGTTTATTTGAGTTATATGTCTCATGTTTTGCTGAAAATAACCTTTGGGTTTTTATTGAGGAAGGAGAATCTTAAAGCTTAGGCCCTTGATGCCATAAGGTGCAAACAAACACTGAAAGGAATGATTTTACTTAGGCAGCAAAGTTGAACATGAGTCACTCCACTTTCAAGGTCGACTCAAAAGTCATTACCACCGACTTTTCCTGACTCAAGTAGAGTCGCTGGCTCAAGGTCCCCATATTTGACCTCTAATAGGAAAAAAACATAATTGACAAACTTCTTGGAGTCACCTCGCTTCTGAAATTTAATGACTTGAGTCTTGACTTGTTTACAACACTGGTTTAATAGTACATAATAGACTATACTAGAACTCATTAAACTTCAAAGGGAAATACAGATTAATTTTATCAATCTATTATATTCGATGGCAAAGAATTTATCAAATTTATTGAAGATATGAGACCAGTTTTGCAATAAATTAATAAATTAATGACTGTATGAATAAATGACTAAATGAAAAACTAAATGCATGGAAAACATAAATTAAAAAAGAATAAAACAAAAGAATAATGGAATAAGTTATAGATTCTTTGAGACTCTGGCTTTGATGACCTACCTGGTAAGTTCTGTCATGATCTTCATCCCTGCAAATAATCACCCCAGAACTACCCACGGTGTCCAGAGAGAAGGACGTGGACCAGACCGAGTCAAAGACTCGTAGTTTAGCCTGTTGAAACAAAGATCGGGACAGAGTGATCGCCTTGATTTCATTAGCCTCTTTGCTTCATTCCTTAAATCACTGTGATTACATTACATCAAATGTCTTGTCACGTGTCCTATATGTTTGGAAGATGTTTAATGGTGAGACATGCATTGACTAATGAATGGTGAAACACAGCATCGATAGAAAACCTCTTTTGCAAACTTATTCAGTTTTTGTAGCAAAGAGTTGCAAATCATTCTAGAAAGTATCAGCGAGGAATAAAATTTGAAAACAAAACAGGTTCTAGTCACTCTAATCAGGACATGTTGGATATTTTATTTGTGTCTAATATTAGCTATCTGTATGTCTGTCTGTCTCTATGTCAGTGTGTTTTATACGGGCGATACCTTTCTTCTCTTCGTGCTGGAGAAGTTAAAGAGCACCGGATCTGCCAAGGAATGCGTGCTGAACACCTTACGAGACCTTGAAGCCTGCAAGAGAAAGAGGTAACATATTTATATAGAACTGAGGAAATAAATTGCCAATATTATTTTATATACAGGGGTTGATCAAGGAGGGAGGAGCCCAGTGGGCCGGTGCCCCCTTCAACAGGCATTCCTTTATATCATGCACTATTATTTTGGTAATAATATGGTATCTAGGCTGAAATCATTTGACAGCAAACGCCTTGACTAATCTATATAGGTGATTTGTCACAGGTCTATTCTGCTTCATGGCAACATTTCAAAATGTTTTATTTTTGCTGCAACATCCATTTATTTTATTTTTATTTTGGAAATGGGATTTGGTGGGATGTTTGCTTCGCTGTTAAAATATATCTTCTGAATTCAAGACTTCATCGCAATGTGATTGGGTTTTTTTTTTCGAAGAGTATGTGAGGAATATGATTTGCACATATGAAAGGAAGGCAAAAAATACACTTTGGAATCATGATAGTATAAACGAAATATGCAAACAGGCTGTGGTAGTTAGCTACCAGATTTGCCGGAATAAAAAAATTATAAAAAATGGCAAAACCATTCAGATCTCATCACGAGACAGACATTGGGTATTTGCGTTACCTGAGCGTAGCATTCACGTAATAAATATAAAAGAGTCATGAGACCTTTAACATGTCTTGTCCTAGTTTGGTCGGGCAGAAGTAATAGACCTAGATAAACCCCTTTAAAGGCTGATGGTAGACGCAAAGTTAACTTTGATTTGTAATACACCACACACAGGCAAAGAGTTGCCATATAGGTCAACCTTTTGCAGCTCTCTAAGTTTTTCAAAACAGTTAAAAGCTTATAATTTTTCCTTCTTTCCAGACTATCGCAACCAAAAGTCTGCCTCTTCATAAGGTCATCCTTCAAAGAGAGATCACTCACCCTGATTTCTACGGGCAATTCCGATTTGTTGACGATCCAGTAGGGCGAGTAAAGGAAGATATCCCACGCACCGTCCGTGCTGGTACTGTTTGCGAGTAAGTTTAAATGTTTCTGGTTATTGCCTGTAGTCTGCATTACCATAGCGATGGTCTCCGTGGCTTTCATCTCTCTGGAGACCATCAATGTTCCCTCCCAATTCGACGAGAGATACGACTTCACCTGCATGGTCATCGTCTGACCCTGGTTAAGGTCCACTGAGTGGACGTCCATCTTCTCTCCTCTCAGGAGAAATTTGAGACCGGTGTCCTGTAGAAGTAAAGGAATTTTAATATAAAATATGGAAGTCATATCCTAAATTTGGGGTGGGTGATGACACCAAATTATCGGTCATAACACCTGATTATGACCCCTGGGTCATAATTTAGAATGCATTTTCCTAGAATCAGTTACAAAGCTGCTTCCTGGGTCATAATTTATAATGCATTTTCCTAGAATCTGTTACAAAGCTGCGTAGCTACTAGATAAATAATTTAAAATCTGAGGGCCTTATATCTCAATCCTAACAGGATCTCTTCAGAGGTAGTCTGCTCCAAAGATCCCGCTAGGAACCAAACGTCAGGCCCTCGCAACTTTTGCGTGATTCTTTTGTCCAAGCGAGAAGAAGACAGGGAATCCAGGGTAGAGGTAATTTCGGATAAAACATGGCAGTACGTTAGTTTATTGTTAACTTTTGATGGGCCATTCAAAAGTTGGTTTCATTGCATCCAAATTTTTCAGATAAGAAAAAAAAAGCAGCATTTCGGGAAGCAAAGAATACAGACTGCAGAGAACATAAAGAAAGTAAAATGGGAGAAAAACATGGAATTCAACCTCAAACTTATGCTTTAAGACATTCTCTCTTAAAATGTAGATGAGGGGTGAGGGATGAACGAGATGGTTAACTTTACCGATTCATGTGATAAATTTTGATAACGTTTCCCGTAATTCTCTCTTTTCCGGGAAGGTACAAGAATCTCGGGATTTGTCTCGACAATTCAACGACACTAAACAGGTTTCTACCAAAAGCCTTTTTGGGGGCAATGCAAGCTAGGTTTAACAAACATGGGCCTATTATTAGCCACACGATTCTATTACTAAACCTGAAGGAAATAAAGGCTCACCAGGAATGAGTAGACAAGGTCATAGGGCAGGAAATTATGCAGAGTTATTGGAGGGTGAATGTGCAGAATGTACGTAGGAGCACGGCTCACACTGGAAGGCTTGTCCAATTTTAAGACTTCTCTGGTTACCTATTTTTTTGGTAAAAAGAGAAAAAGAAAAAATTGTTATAAACTACAACACTATAACTGAAGAAAAGTTTTTGAACTCTGTATTTAATAGCTTTTATAACTAAATTTACTTTGTGACCTATAAGAAAGATAATTTCATCAAATATCTTAAATTATTTTTCTATTTTCTAGTAGCCTCATTTACAATAATTTATAACATTTCTTTCCTACTGACACGGTTATAGCAAATGAAACATTCTAGAGCTATGATTCAAGGTCTTAACATTTGCACACACTGCCCACAACCAATTTGGCAGCGGCACAGTTTATGTCCGGCCAAGGAATCCCAGATAGGTAAATACGACCTGCCTGCTTTTATCAATCGGTTACATCGGTACTTTATCAGGTCTAAACATGCCTACTATGTCTTCATCAAAATGCCATAAAAGATAAATTTAAGATGATCATAAATTTACCCTGAAAAAGAAGGAGAGTGGAGATCCTTCCTTGATTGGAGGACACTGATAGGTCAGCTCTGCTGGGTCCTGGATCTCGTACCATTTGATTGGCTGGTCGTTCGGTTGAAACCTGGAAGGAAAAATGAAGTTAAGAAGCTAATATTTCAGAATGAAAATACTTTCCAGTGAATCAGATCCAAGGGCTGTAAAGGTTGCTGTTTGATATTAAATGTCGACTTTCTTTTTAGATACTCAGAGCGTCAACCCTGGTTGTAAATCGACATCAACATTTTGATGGAAGGTTTGACTGGCTGATATTCATGCAAATCATAATGGATGTCCTTTGGACAACCTCAGGAAGATACTTGATGATTAATGAATTTATCTCACACTATTCGAGCAACCATCGGAAATTTGTTCTGTACAAGAGATGACCTCATCTGTCGATTGAGATTCGGACGTGCAACATTTCATAGGATTTCAATTAAGAAAGCAGTAAAACAAAGAAGTCATTTATGAGAACAGAGAATATTTTTAAGACAAATTGTGAAAAGGTTGATGGAAATCAAGACAAGTTAAAACTGATGTTAAAAATGTTAAAGAGAGTTGGAAGAAAATGTCCCAGAGATATTTAATACCACTCAGAAGGTCGATATGTCTTGTTAAGTTTGATATCAATCTAGTTTTCTATAACAGCTTCTGTTGCTAAGAAACCTTTGTCATGACGTTGAACAACGGCCTGGTGAAATGAAAGCTATAAAAGTGGAAAAAAATCAATTAAAATACCGGCTCACCCTCTATCTACAGGGCATGCATAGATACCAGCATGGTAGGCAACCAGGAGAGGTATATCCATTGTCTGTTGAGGTTGTACAACACCAATAGAGGTAAACTCATTCTGTTCCTCACCAGGGATGGAGGCCCCCAGGAGGGACTGAAGGTCCAGCTTCTTGTAACTGAGCTCCAATGGAATCTGACAATGGTTAGTCAGCTGGTGATGGGAAAGAACAAAAGAAGAACATGATAGAAAACAATGGCCCTTTGTAAAAGTTAAGTGGTGGGAAAAAAACAAAAGGAAATGATATTGACAATGCCCCTTTGTAAAAATTAGGTGGAACAATGTGATAACAACAATGTCTAATTTGTAAAAAAAATAGGTATGAAATTAAATTTGATATGTTACAATATGTTTTTCCTTCAGCATTGTCTTTACCAGGTGAAGATCAAAGGGGAAGGGGAGGTAGGGGTGTATATACTCCCCTGTTCAACCTCACAGAAAAGTCCAAAAGTAGTTAACAGAACATCCTTGTGCTTAGGGAATGCTCCCAGACCCCCTACCTGGGGAGTCTGCTTCAACAACCCCAGGGTCACACCCTCTCCTTTATAAATTCCTGGATCCGCAGCTGTAAATAGACGCAAGGGTCAGCAGTATTGGTTCCCAAATATTAACCCATGCTCCCAACTGCAAAACTCATTTTTATTGCTGAATTGTTCAATGGTATTATTCCTCACTGATTATGTAGTATAGACAATCACCAATGTCATGTTTTGACTTACTTCAGTGGTCAGAACTTGTGGGGAGCTGCAAAGTTCCAGCAATTATAGTTTGTTGAAATTTGTGGCTTAGACTGACAACCTTTAGAATGAACTAGTTAGCTAGTTTGGCGGAAGAAGCATGTTCTACAGAGAGTAGAATAATGGTAACATCGCAACTGTTAAGTTTGGATGAAGTTCCTTTTATTTAACAATATCACATCATTTGGAAAAACATTTCTGGCATTTGGAATACCAGAAGATGTTTTTGTTTGAAACAGTTTGATGGCATCATGTTGATCAAAGGTCTGTTAAGTTCCCAGGTTATGGATGGACATAAGGTGAATGTCTTTTTTAATATAGTCAATTTTAAAGCGTAAATCAACTTTTAACAGACAACTACATCCATTCTTTGCTGTTTTTATATAAGGTACTACAAATAAAACACCAAGCTACCAAAAGAAATATAATAATTTATTCAAACTTTTACACCCAGCAGATTATAGTGTTTTTTTAATTTTTTATATACTTTATATATGCATGATGATGATACACAACTTAAAAGGATTAATCTGAAATGTTAATAGCTCCCTCTACCTGCAATGGAGACCTAATTCTGACAGTTTCTTTCCCGTTCGAGAGAGAAACGTCTCTTATGAGTCCGTACTTCCAGTTGCCATTGAAGACCTGAATGAAGGGATGAATGAAAAGAAGATGATCCTATAAGCTACAGAGAGAAAGGATTAGCAACGAAAAGTGATGACAGTGACTAGAATGAAGTGTCAAAGAAATGCTAAGAATATATTGGCTGTTATTGCTAAACATGACTAGCAGAAGAAATATCACTCAAAGCAACTCATCAATAGCCATTCCAGATAGTCAACTGAATTTCTTAAAAGAGATTTATTTTTCAATGCCTTTTTTAGTTCTGTTTTAGTCTTGAACCTAAATCTCAATGTACAAATTTTACAAGTATAGTGACAACATTTCTACTTGTTCAAAAAAAGAGACCTTTCCAAAAAATTACATCCGAACTCACTCGACACTACTGGACATTTGACTTGCACATAAGTGGACATGAGATTAAAGGACTAATTTCACTGGCAGGTAGGGTGGGGTGGGAGAGGGGTTGGGGGAGAAGGGATGTTGCTCAAAACTTTTCCAACAATTACACGATTACTGCAGAGGTGACACAGTGTACCTAGCTGCAAAACAAAGCCCTGTTCATTGATCATTATTTGGAGAGGGTTGGGGAGTTGGGGGGGGGGAGGTGGGGGAGGGGAAGGAAAGAACAGGAGTAAATATGAATCTGAATTATAATTTCCATGTCACTATATTATGTATGCAGGTATCGTTCAGGAATTCCCCTAGTCTGGAGGGTAAAGGTCTTGAACTTTCTTCCTGAATCTTGTTTGACAAACTTTTCATTTTAAATATGGAATATGCACATTTGTTTCAAAGTTTCAAATATTTTTTTTCTTTTAGGGATCAATACAATGTGGTCAAAAGGAAATAAGTAAGAAATGAATAGGTTATATAAAATAATGGATCCATATCAAACACTTGCCTGCGATGATGTTGATTTTAGAGGTAACATGGTCAGACTTGGTCTGCTTGGTAGGAAATTCTCGATAGGATGAAAACCGTCCAACTAGAGAAGGAAGAATATGACACATTCCGAGAGAGAAAATGCGAAAGAATTGGTTAAACATGCGCAGTATAAATGGAAAGCTAGATTGCCAGCTAGTTAGAGCAAAGACACAAAATGAAAAGAAATCACAGCTTGTTCCTAAGTAACTAGCTGAATGAATTAGCAAAGAAGATGTTGCAATGAATATATCTGGACACTTTAGGACTAAATACTGATTATAGCAAGAAAGGAAGTTCATTGCAAAAAAAAAATTTGTGCAGAAGCCATTCTCCTGGAGTAATGTCTACTTTTGACATAAGCATAGAGTATAGACAAAAGTGCTTTCTAGTTTAATAATATAACATATATAGCATATTTGTGGTATATCCTATAACTTTTATGACAAGGTGAATGGACAAGTGTTTGTGGGTTAACTCTAGTTTGTACCAATCAATGTGTCTCTAATTTATGAATGCCTGTATAAAGCATCATTCCAGAGATGCAGCGTTATATAAACCAATCACTACCAAGGATTTATTTAAATCACCTAGCTTATTGCTATACAAATAATCAGGTTGCTATACTGGATGTATACAGATGAAAAGTAGTTTCCTACACAGCTACTTTAAACTTATTCAATGAGAGAAAAAACTTCAGTCTTCAAAAATGCTACACAAAATTTCAACGCTAAATTAATCCGCAGATACTTTATAATAGATTGAAAACTTCCTTTTAGTCACTGCACATTGCACAATTTGGAGGAGGTAATAACTTAATACTAATTAATTTTCTGAAGACAAAAACAAAGATTAATTAACAAAACCTGATTATATATCTTGAGAAGATGAATGAAGGAAAATTTTGCGTAGAGTTTAGTTTATAAAAGTTAGGCGGCGAAGGTATATTGATCCAGGCGAGATCAGCTTCAGCATGTGAGAAAGTTTTTTTTTTTTATGAAACATGAGCAAAAACCTGTCACAATTGTGCCTGTTTTGAAGTGGACCAATCAAAATCATGCAGCATTCTCACCTCCAACCTGGCATCCTCCACGATAGCCTCCGAAGACCGATCTCCGGCGTGGTCTGTAGAGTCACCTACGGCCCTGAACGGACAACTGGAACAGTACCTGGATCTCCTCACGTTACTGAACAGAGGCTCGATGCTGCAGAGAGGTTAGAGAAACAGATTATATACACAGACCTCCATTGTGCCATTACTGAACAATGACTTGATACTAGAGAGAGTTTACAAAACAATACTAATATTTATAAACAATTAATACTTTATAATTAATTTGTAACAAGTAATTCTTCATAACAATTAAACAATTAATTAATTAATTAAGAAAAAATTAATTCAAACAATTAATTCTTTATATAAAATAATGTGGCTGACAATCTGAAAATGATGAAAAAAAATTTCGGGGCATTTGTAGAAATTCTTCACCTATTTGGGATGAATTTTTGACACATTATTTTTTCAGTCTAAGTTCAGGATCACATATGAAAAAAAAACATTATCTTTGTTGTCAAAAGAAAAATTTACAACAATTAATACATTTCTTTATTAAAAATAATGTGGCTGATAATCTGAAATGACGAAACATTTTCAGGGCATTTGCAGAAATTTTGTCACCTTATTTGATATGAGTTTTTGACAAAATATTATTTCAGTCTAAGATCAGGATTACATATGGAAAACATTATCTTTGGTGTAAAAAGAAATATTTAAAACTATTGACATATGACAAAGCTTGATATAGAATGTGAAAGAGGGTATAACATAACACAGTGACTATTATCAATGGGGGGAGGGGGGTGGGGGTACAGAAATGTGATTTGTAACTCTTCTTTACCTCTCGTTCTCTCCCAGAGGTGCGGTCTCTAGTCCTGCTGCATCCATATGATCATGTGACCCAGACGGAGATGTGATCAAAGTTATCCCAGAACTGCTAATTTTGTCCTGTGAGAATTAACAGTATACAAACTCTCTGATTTAAGACTCATGGAAAATGAGGGGGAAGTTGAGAGCTTGCATGCATTTGCCCAAATCTATCACAAACTCTCTTGACGGAACACTTTTTGAACAATGTACAATGCTATTTCCACAGAGTACATTTAAATGTGAGTCCTCACTATATATGTAACCTGAAATATAACATTGAGTCCATGCTTCTTTTTTAATTCTATGAGATTTTTGTCTTTCTGATATGATAAACGAAGAAGTCACTCACTCAGTTGTTGCCAGATGCAATGTTCGTGAACAATTATGATGATTTATTAGTTTATTTATTTGTTTTATCACAAGAAAATTACAATGTGAAAGGAAGTCTTCTATAATGATGCAAAACTCTGCAGCTCCAGATAAGATTTGTAACATTCGACTTTTTACCAATATAACTACACTTTCCCAAAAGAGAAAAAACCCAGCTTTTGACAGAAGAATTCTCGGCCAAGAAGATAACACTTTTTACTCTATTTACAGTTGTAACATTTCTTTGTACTCAACAGCCAGTCATTGTTGAACAAAACATGTAAGTATTAAGTATGCATAAAAGTATTACATGTAAGTCGGATTTTAAGAGCGTACCTCGTTAGTGACCTCTGTTATGATCTTTCCCGAGATGCCGGCGGTATTGATGATGGTGACATCCATGGCCTCCTCTCTTAGCAGTGTCACGACGTCTCCAGCGGGAGGCGGGGAGCTGTATTGATTGATCAGGTTCTGTATGACGTCGATAGACCACGGGGTCACCGAGATGTCGAGCTTCTCGGTGGCGTTGATGATGAGATACGTCGCCGTTGATTCAACGTCCTGTAAATCTTCGTCCGCATCCACTTCGTCTGGTTTGAAGAAGAAAAGAAAAGAAAGAATTAATTAATTAAATAAATAATAAACTGATTAAATAATAGACTTATGAACTGTTAAAATTTTTTTTGTGAACTTTTATCATGATAGAAACCATGTTTTGTTTCATCAAAGACTGATTAATGAAAAGACTGGGAAAAGTCATTTTTCGGAACATTGGAGGGGAAAGTTACAATTACTTTGTGAAGGTAATTAGTGTCACCTCCCAAATTGTAACAAGTTAAATATAAAATGCAGAAATTTTTCTAAAAGTAAAAAATGACTGAAGTGCAGTGTGCTGCTGAGCAGAGTCTTACATGGATTTGGTATTTTGTGATATGTGAAATTTGGAAAATGGAGCTTGATATTTAAGACAGCATTCATCCATTAACATCAAATGAATCGGAATTCAAATAGAGCTTCTGTTGACTTCCTTAGCTGTGAGAAATACCAACAGGAACTGAACTGAACTGAGCTAAGCTATTAAAGCTAAAGTTGCTTAAAACTGCAGTATCCCGTAAATTACTTTTGCCATCAGAGCTGGCTAATGTGGAGCTGGTGATTCTCATGGATAGGGTTTCAAATGAGCTTCTATTGGCTTCCTAACCCTTGAGAAATAATAAACTGAACTGAACTATTACTAAAGTTAACTAAACTAAAACTGCTTAAAAAACTGCAATATCCTGTAATTTACTTTAGCCTGGCTAACTGACTAATGTGGAACTAGTGAATCTCACGGATAGAGTTTCAAATGAGCTTCTGTTGGCTTCTTAACCCTTTAGAAACACTAACCTGAACTAAACTAAACTAAACTGAACTATTACTAAAGTTAACTAAACTTAAGTTCCTTAAAACAGCAATAACCTGTAATTTACTTTAGCCTGGCTAACTGGCTAATGTTTGATAAACTGAACTGAACTTAATTTGCTAGATACAATCATACAGCTTGTTTTACCTTTGCCATCAGAGCTGGCTAATGTGGAGCTAGTGAGTCTCATGGATAGGGTTTCAAATGAGCTTCCTAATCCTTGATAAACTGAACTGAACTAAATTTGCTAGAAACAATCGTGCAGTTTGTTTTACCTTTGCCATCAGAGCTGGCTAATGTAGAGCTGATAAGACTCATGGACAGGGTCTCAAATGAGCTTCTGTTGGGCTTCCTAACCCTTGATAAACTGAACTATTAAACTAAACTTGCTAGAAACAATCATGCAGCTTGTTTTACCTTTGCCATCCGAGCTGGCTAAAGTGGAGCTGGTGAGTCTTAAGGAGGAAGCTATCCCACTGTCTGATCTTCTCAAGTTCTCCCGAGCGGATGCTGCTGGTTCCATCGCCTCTTCTGCTTCTGAGTCTGATTCACTGGTGAAGATATCCTGAAAGAATCCCTTGACTTTACCAAAAAATCCATCAACTTCTTCGCTGTCTGAATCTTCCTGGTCCTCAGACGGGACTGTATCCTGAGGCAGAGGCTTCTCTTCGTCCTGAGGTGTGGCTAGGTCTAAACATAAAATAATAAATAAATAAAAAATATGTAATATTCAAAATGAAAAGGTTTGCAATATTTATTGACATTTGTTTTGCTATTTAATTAATTTTTATGATTTATTTTCTTTTCTTGTTTATTCATATTGTATTCCTGGATTGTTGAAATCAATTCAATCCAACTCAAAATCAAAATGCCCAATACATTTTGACAGTCTAGCTTTACGAATGAAATTCTTTAAGTATCTCTTTAAACAGTTTTTTAAACGAAAGACGATCTGACATTTTGGTCCTAGCAACAACTTGATATAGGCAGACTCACAGTTACCTGCATTGGCCCTTTTTGCAGTTAATACTCAATTTGTACTTAGAACCATTCTTGCTCCTCTTTTGAGAATTTATCATAAATAACATATTATCTTTGGACTTGTACAACAACTTAAACATTTAGCATAGAATTTTGTGATGTGATACTGGATAAATTATTCCCTGTGTTTGAAATTAATTAAAGTTCACGTTACCATAGGTGAGGAATTTTGTCCGTTAGCGAGCTTTCTTATGTATGGAGTCATTCCGTACAATGAACATATCTGTGTGTACTGTTGCTGAATAATGAGATATGCACTGTGACTATGTTTTTAATAGCCTTTTGCATGTGCTCTTGTATAAACTTGAAATTTGAATTTATTTTTTGGTCATGTTTATTTGTTCATTTTTCTTCTTTCATACAGTGTCTACTCCCTCAAGCTCTGATATTTTTAGACCTCAATCCTTAGTACTTTCTGTTTAGAAACTTAAGCGTTTTGCTTCTCCATTTCTAAATTCGGTCTTTGCTTGTATCAGTTAAAGTTTAATCTATCTAATTCTGTTTTCTCTTTCTAATTCTGTTTCTCTGTTCATTAAAGTAGATATATAGCATAATCTTGAATCCTGATCGACTATTGCCACAGAGTGGATGCATTGGCATCTATAACAAAAAGCTCTAAACCACCACCTCATTGTAATATCACATAAAACCCACATTGACAAATCCCTCAACCGGCAAATATGCAAAGTGCAAAAAAGTGACAAGGAGCTGTCACAAGAAGTTCAAAACATGCAACCACCCATCACCATTCAAAAACAGTAGACCATATTCTTACTTCCTCAAAGATGATCCTGTGCACATTTAAGAAAAACCTGTAAACGATTGACTACTAAGGAACTTTAATATGGCCAGATCTCTTTGTTCTGATTGGTTAAAAATCAATTAGGTTTTCCTCGTGACTTTCGAAAAGGTTCTATTGATTTCTCGGTCAATGATTAATTCTATAAACCTGTCGACATTAGTTCGATAGCAACCACTGCTCGAGCAGAATGTCCATAAAATTTGATTCAGAATGGCTCACATAGGGACCAGAAATTCATGAAATCTTATACAAATAGATAAATTTGTTTGACATTATTGGACAACAATTACAGTGGATTTACATATATATTTTATTTTATTTGTTATTTTTTGGTTATTCTTTTTTTTCCTCCACACTTTTCTGTCTTTGTCCTTCTCTAGTTTACTCCTTACCCTCTTCCCTAAATCCTCTCTTTGTCCCTCTACAGTTTATCTTCTACCTCTCTGTTAGTTTCTTTCTTCTCTCCATCCCTTGTCTACTAATTATCTTACATCTTTCTCTTGCTTTTGACTGTTACTTGTCATTCAGCCTCTGAAAAAGATCCTGTTAGGATCGAAACATCAGGCCCTCTTACTTTTACACATTCTCTTACACAGGCTCTTTATTTTTATTTTTTGTATTATCATATTTTCAAATGATAATTACATATAAGTTCCCGCACATGCAGTTTGCCACCACAAAGAATACAGGATTAGGGTATAGGGGATTCCCCATCAGTGAAAAGAAATTGACAGGGTGTACGTAGGTGCAGTGAAGGGTACATCTCAAGACCCCTTCATAAGACCCAGATGCAATCATGTGCAACTATTGATACCTACCACTCAAAGATATGTCATCATAATCTAAAATGATAAAAAATGATTCATTAATCTGAAAGCCAACCGAACTGTTTGTGATACAAAATTATTTTAACCAACCAACCGACCGAAAAAAAAAACTGCTTTGCTTTCAAATGACCTATTAAAGTTAGCATGTACCTCATATGTGATTAACTGCTTTCCTGACCTAACAGTGATCATCCAAACCTACTACATAGCGGTACGTTGAACAAAAACAGGACAATCGAACTACCTATGTAAGTTTGGGAGATGAGTTTTCCGCCACCCCTTCTTCATCCCCACCCCCACTAGCTCAGACAGGGTGGGTAGATTTGGCCCACTCCATGCAAGCAAAGATCACAGTTAAAAGTCAAACGTCATTGAAAACACATTAGACTTTTATTTTGTTTTAAGTTTTGTAGGGTGGAGGGGGGAGGAGAGAGTGGGATTATGGTACACTGTCTCAGGGTGAACACAGGGTGTACTCAATATGACATGGTTCTTTTACTCTTACTTAAGCTGGTTTCATGGAGAACCTGAATCTGCAGTGAAGGTGAAGGGGTGGGTGGGGGAGCGGGAGGATTGCTATGCAACAATATTGGTGACTCTAGTAGAATGTTTAATAACGGAAGAACTTTTTTCATAATTTTTAAAAATTTTCATCAAGAGATAACTGACCACTGCTGAGCAAGCTGCTGCTGTAGTGTCCATCCCACTCCAGCTCTGTATCACTCTGTGAGTCACTGTCCGTCTCCGTCTCGGTGACGGGGTAAGATTCCAGGCTCCTGGTCCCTCCGAATCCGGGCCCGTCGAGGCTGTCCTTAATTCCTGGCGCTAAGGAGTCATAAGGACTGCTACACAGAATCGGATGGCTGTCTGCTTTAACCAGCTACAGAGAGAAAGAAAGGAAGGATACAAAAGGTATTCATTAAAAACTCATTAGCAGAAAGTTATTATTTAATTAACAGGAATATGGTTCACTATAAAAGCAATGACAGGGTCTGCGAGGCTGGGATAATGTTTGGTATAAAAGCTGGAGGTGTGGTGGTAATGTATGGCCAGGAAGAATACCAGTTGTATTTATTTAGATGTAATGTTGATGAGTGTAGTGTTTTTAATTGTGAGGTTGTTGAATGTAGTGTGGTAGGATATTGGCCTGACTTTGTGGAGAATTGGCTTGATGAAGGTTTGGTTGAAAAAGTCATGTTACTGGATGTATAGTATGGCAATGTTGTACAAACGGGATGTAGTGTGACTGCATGTAGCTGAGTAGATATGCAGTAATGTAGTAGTGGGATATGCAATGAGGCAGCGTGTAGAGGCATGCCACAGCCAGGTTATATGTTGGAGTATAGTGGAGCAGGGTGTAGATATTGAGGGGGGGGGGGGGCTCTATCAATCCAGAGTGTAGCAAGAATTGGTCATAGTAATGAGTAATGGGAGAGTTGGTGAAGGGCAAACAAACAGCTAAATGTCAACTTGAAAACAAACCTTGATAAGTAATTCCCAGGGTGTGTAGTCATCTTCATCTTCCAGCACAGGCTCTAGAAACGGTTCCCATAGCGATATCTTCTCGTTATATATCATCCCTTCTAGGGTCATCTCCATCTCTGCTCTCATCTGTGTAAACATGAAGAGATAAAATACATGGAGAACATAAAACCATGATGATGGTGCTTCTATGATGGAAGGATTACTAAACCAATGTTGTCAACTATTCAAGAGATTCACTTTTAATTTGTTTCAAATCCATTTTTTTATTCTGTGGAGAGTTCATTATCATCATCATACCCATGTGTTATATAGGAATTAATCTAGCCATAGGTACATTGAAAAGAGAGTAAATGCTTTGATTGGCTAAAGTGTTTGGTATTGTTATACACAATGTAGAAGAAGTTCAGACATCCATTGTGACAATAATAAAAGAAACTGAAGATAATGTTCTGTGGTCATTTTCACTGGGTAGCTCAAAGAGGTTACCATGGAAACACCACTTTCTGCTCTGATAATTTTTTAATTTTTTTTATTGTCACCTTTAATGAGGAGAGTCCTGCTCCGTACAGAAGCACTGCTTTCCAGAGGAGCCCTATATTCTACTTCCACTGACACACGAACAGTACAATGATGACAGAAAATGATATTTAAAATAGCAACAAACGTACACAGGCTGACCAGTCGAAGACAAGCGTCCTCATGCGAATCTGGAATATCATGACGGATAGATGATCTCGCGCTGCCTCTAACTCCAGACAAACGCTCAGACGAGGCATCTGTACGGTCAGTTTCTGGGTGGGGGTGGATGACGGCTCTGGAACTGGGGCAAAATCTACCATGTTCTTCATGCTCCCTGTTGTAAGAAAAATCAAAAGAGGATAATATGCACAAAATGTAGCATTAAAGAGTATGGGGTGTTTCACTGAGATATGAAACAAGGAAGAGATATATTCCAAAAGGTTTTTTTTTAGGGTAAAGTCCTCTTTCCTCACATGTTCTTCAAAATCACTATTAGAGAACAAGGAAAATACCTGAAAATGGTGTATCTTCGAGGGTATTGACTCCTAACCCCCCCCCCCCCCCCCC